>CM067217.1:77532067-77662727 GCA_034190945.1 Octodonta nipae
AATAAAAAATATCGAGAATAAAAAAAAAGAAAAACAACGAATGCGACAAACGCTAAAATGACGAGAATTTGAAACCCGTCTTAGGTATTGTCAGGAAGTTAATGGTCAATAATTTGAACATTTAATTTGATATGTTGATGTTTTCTTTTCTTCAATATTTAAAAAAAAAATTTAATAACTGTTAATTTCGGTATAGGATATTGTACATGAAAAATACTTTTTAATGAATACTAATTTTAAATGATATATATATATTATATATATATATATATATATATGTGTGTGTGTGTGTGTGTGTGTGTGTGTGTTTTAATTAGTTTTCCGGGAATTCATCTGCGTAGTTGATAACTAATCCCTGCCGGGATCGATGGTAAAATGACGACGTTTCGGCAGAGTCACATCTGCCCTCTTCAGGTCGGTTCGCATAATTCTCGTAGCCTTCTGCTTTCGCTTCTAGTTACTCGAATACTAATGATATATATATATATATATATATATTATATATATATATATATATATATATATGTATATAATATCATTTCACCATCGAACCGGCAGGAATATTCTAAAACAAAACACAATGTCTCTTCTTATATATGAACATTATTTGTCAGTTCCGACTTCAGTTCTCGCGCATCATCATGCCCAAACAGGACACTCTATCAACTTCGAGGACAGTAGGACTATCATACCTCTTAATTCACTTAGGGCATCAACTATTCGCGAAGCTATAGAAATAGAGAAAAGACCTCTCTGTCTAAACCGACGAGATGATAGCTCTCGCCTGCCTACAGCATGAACCTCCGTAATTGCCAGGTTAAACAAAGCAGACACGCCCACCAACACCCAACCAATCACAGAAAGCCCCTTCATCACGTGACACCCCCTTCTAACCCACCGATAACTATAAATAAAAGAAGCAGAGCAGATTGAAATTCAGTTCAGTTACCTAGTGACTCTTGAGGAGTTGGCAGATTGAGGCCCCGAGTTCGATCTAGACTCTGAAACTCTTTTTCGCTTTTGTCTCTTGATAATGGCTCCAAAGCAGGAGTCGAAACAACGTCTCTCGGAACATATAATATATATATATATAATATATATATATATATATATATATATATATATATTAGATTTGGTTTCACTAAATTCACTTTGTAAAACATATATATTCAAGTTACAAATTACAATATTATAAGTATGCAGTTATGTGAAGATAATGAACGCTGTGATTAGTTTGCGGTTACATTTATAACATAAAAATGCTGACGCTACGTCATCAGTTCTCATGTGAACAAAGCATCTAAGTGATTTCTAAGAATGCTAGGAAGTTGTAATATGATACTTGTGTGCAGTAAATTACGGTTCAAGCACCTATGGTATCTTTAACGTGTGAATTATGAGTTAGTACACTTCTGATATAATATATATATATATATATATATATATATATATATATATATATATATATATATATATATATATATATATATATATATATCCAATATGTATATGTATATAATACTAAATAAATAAATTATTCTTGGTTTTTAGTTCATATGTTTTTATTTACATTGTTACGTTTCGGCCCTACATGTGTCGTTTTTCAAACAATATTGTCAATAATAACTAAATATTTAGGTGTATATAACAAAACTTTTATTAGCAGCAAATCTCTGAAATCTGTTGTTAAGAATTCAGTTACTTGGGATTTACCCTTTGTACTGATTGCTGTAAGTTGCTAATAGTTTACTGGCAGGTATAAATTAGAGAAAATTGTAATTTAGATTTAGTTTAGTTCACTCCTTGATGATGACAACTTAGAGTTCTTCAAACGGCGTTGAGTGTTTAAAATAAATTCGGTGTTAGGGTGCAAAGCTGAGTTTTTACAATATTTTTCACAAAGCAATGATTAATATAAAAATTTCGGGTGCATTCATCTTGAAAAATTACCTGAAAATAGGTACTTTAAAAGAAACTTTTTAACATTACCTTGCTGAATGTGCTGAGCTTGACAAAGTAAGTAAACAAGAATTGTGTATTTTTATTAGGTAAGAAATAAGTATTTTTGTTGCTTATTGGTATCCAATAAATGTAGTTTAGGGTTTCTATTAAAATCATTACTATAAAAAGAGACAGAAGTCTAGATGGAACGAGAGTAAAGTACGGAAATGCATGAAAGATAAACATTACAAGTAAGGCAAATTCATCTAAATGGGTTGAGAAAATGCAATGCAACAGCGAGGTCGTGACTCCCATTTTCAAGAGCACTGTGACTCTCAGGTATGAGGAACCATTCAAGAGAAAATAGGAAAATTAAAATAAAACCAACCTCAATTGAATTTGACCGTAGCGGTTAAATTTCCCGCAAAATGTGGCCTCTTATTCTGTGTTGAGCAGTAAGGTTGCACCTTGGACCAGCGAGTAATTGACCAGGTCAAAAGTTTAAACAACTTATATATTAGTGAACTGGACCCAAAAAATCTGCTGGGCTACGCTCATGACATCATTTCTTTACATCAGTTGTAAAGATTCAGGAATTTAAATTACGAGGGTATGTGATTTGCATGCCACTATTATTGTTTTTTTTTTATAAAACAACAGTAAAACCATATTTCATCAGTAAAACCATATTTCATCAGTAAAACCATATTTCATCAGTAAAAACTTCGTGATACCTATCATTTGATGAACTGAATTGATAAAAATAATTTTGTGTGAGATTTTTCCCCTACAAAAAATATGCGTATTATTTATTGCATTCAAATAAGTTACAGTTTGGGAAAATGAATAAAAATTCAAATTTAATAGTCTTTTAGATAAGTGAGAATATTTAATTTGTTCTTGCGTCAACTACGCTTAAGTACTTGTACTCATTTCTGAGTATTAATATATAGCCTAAGAAAAATATTTGTATGTCGTTGATATACAAAAAAAATAAAAACAACAAAATAGGAAGAAGAAAAAACAAAGCCACGACCACTAACAAGAAAGAAACAAGTAATTGCTAGCTTTTAACACGATTTAAACTGTATTTGTGTATATAGCAGTGCTAGACGACCCTTTGTAAGTATAATCATGTAACATTACTAATATTAAACATTATCTTGGTATCTATAAGTACTAGACGTTTCTCCAATAATAACATATAAACTGTAGTATCCATATTTTGTATATAACTTACTTTCTTAGGTAACAGGCGCCTATTGCTACGTCAGCTAAACTATTACATTCATTATAATATATGTAACATCTCTTAACTACTATTATTTACTTGTATTTCGCTGCGATGCGGGTTGTAGGAGTACCCAGAAGGTTGCAATAATTGAAGGCAACATATTTTCATCACCAGCAGTTCCCCAGCAAAATCTGCGCACTCCTATGACCCGCATACAAGTAAGTAATATTAGAGTTGTTATATGTATATACTAGTGAATGTAATAGTTTAGTTGACGTAACACTAGGCGCGCCTGTTACTTAGGAAAGTAAGTTATATAAAAAAGATGGATACTACGGTTTATATGCTATAATTGGAGAAACGTCTAGCACTCGTAGATACCAAGTTAATATTTAATATTAGTAATGTTACACGATTATAATCACAAGGGGTCGTCTAGCAGTGCTATATACACAAATCATTATAAATCGTATTAAAGGCTAGCACTGACTTGTTTCTTTCTTTTTAGTGCCCGTGGCTGTCTTTTTTCTTCTTCCTATTTTGTTGTTTTATTTTTTTATTATTTTTTTTTTGTTTTAACAGTTTTGAGTACATTATTTATTATGATTGTTAAACACGATTTTTTCTGTTGTCGGGATTTAGTTTTTTTTTAACTCTTGATTTAATAAAATGTTGTAATGTGACAAACCAAAAATATGATAATTTAGTGCTAATAGAAGTTTTGTTATATATACATCTGAAGGTCTAGTTGTTATTGACAATATTGTTTTAATACTCAAAACAAAGTAATAGACGAAGAGCTGGCTACATAAAAAATCATGTATAAGGTACATGACATTTGAATAGCTGCATAAGTTCTATTAATGCTCTCGAACAACAAGCACCTAGTCTACCTGCGCGCCTAGGAAGACTAATGTGGTAGTAGTCTTTCAAAATCGAAAATTTTGGAAAGAAAAAAAAATGACAAGACACGCATACAAAATATGTTAACATTTCCATTTGTTGCTAGGAAACGTGTAAATTGAGGGCAGACACTTTCATGGAAGGAAAATGGTCGGCAGGCGGTAAAAAATTGCGTTTTTTTGTGAAAAAAAAAGATAAAACTCATGAATAAAAATTAGGCCAAATAATTATTTATTACTCTCTTCGAGGTGTCATTCCTTAGTACGCAAGACAATATATATTATATATCAATATAATACATATTGTTTCTGGTTAGGCAACCTTCATCAGTTGCGCTTCCCACAATTGAATGTCCTCTCGAACACTTCTTTATGCATTTGATGCATTTCGTTAAATTTGAATACGCAAGATGTAAGACCGACATCTAGGATTTTCGAGAGAATCAGTACACAGAGGTTCCGAATCTGGAGCCGTTCCGTGTAATTGCTGTTCTCTCTCAACTCTTAGGACAGAATGTCACGATAAATTTTTTTCAGGTTACTTCACCTGTCAGAGATATTGAATACTCTCTTCGAGGTGTCATTCCTTTGTACGCAAGACAATATATATTATATATCAATATAATACATATTGTTTCTGGTTAGGGAACCTTCATCAGTTGCGCTTCCCACAATTGAATGTCCTCTCGAACACTTCTTTATGCATTTGATGCATTTCGTTAAATTTGAAGACGCGAGATGTAAGACCGACATCTAGGATTTTCGAGAGAAGCAGTAGACAGAGGTTCCAAATCTGGAGCCGTTCCGTGTAATTGCTATTCTCTCTCAACTCCTAGGACAGAATGTCACGATAAAAATTTTCAGGTTACTTCACCTGTCAAAGATATTGAATACTCTCTTCGAGGTGTCATTCCTTGTTAAATGAAATTAAATTCAAAAAGGCAGACAAAAAATACGAAAGATAACATGGAGGCAGACGACGATGAACAGGGCACCGCTCTTCGAGTATTCACATTTTAAAGAGAGAAATTCAGAGAGGAATATTTATTAAACTAAAAACATAGTTTTTATAATGGTATAAAATAAGATATATAACTGTTCTGCATGTTGGACGCAAGGAATTAGGATCGTCCAATCTCTTAATTAGATCCTAGACAACAAAATATTCTGATAATGCTTTCATTGTTCAAATTCAAGGTAGCGTGCTTTTATAAAAAAATGATCTAAATGTGTGACGATATCAACCTTTTAAACAACAACAAACTTCTTCTATTTTCTATCTATTCTAATAGAAAATTTTGAATCGTAAAAAAATATTGTGAAATTGCAATATTTTGATGAGGCATATTCGTCTATGTCTTAATATTCTTCTGTATAGAATCTGCATCTGATTAGTCATTCTTAATGAATTAGTCTATATAGACAGAAATGTTACTCAAAATAAAATTTTAATCTTTTCTGAGAATGTTAGTCTTAATATTAAGTCAACTGCTTGTTTTGTTTTGAAAATCTCGGTAATTCCCTTAATTACAAAGTTCGTTCTTTGTAGACAATTTTTGTTTGTAAATATTGCTGTTATCGTACACGCTGCTTCAAAACCAAAACTGCCTCGCCTAATGCAGTCGCCATTATATATAAAATTCAATCGTCCAAAGAATTTTTCAGACTTTTGGGTGCCAGTCTAGTTGGTAATCGAATTCGGAGTCATGTCAACCTCAGCGTTTTTACAGTCATAGAAAATTCGGGTACTACCGTGTTGATAGTTGATTGTTGATATACAGCTATTTTAAAAATTTCGAATTTAGAAGGTTTCGAAAAATTGTTTGATGGTGTTAAATGAATTTTATAACATTATTACAATCTAACCAAGGAATGGGTTTATTAAAGTTACTGAAAAATTATAGAGGAAAAATGTACAGTTAATTTAAAAAAAAAATTTTATCAAAGCCAAACATTTTTGAAACTTAGCCCTTTTCAAGATTTTTGAAATTTTCGAATTTTTGAAATTTTGAAATTTGTGACATTATTGGTATTGTTGATATTTTTATCATGTTTGACGTTTTGACTTTTTTGTCAATTTTGCCACTTATTTTTATGTTATTTTTGACATTTTTTAATAGTCTGTACACAACGTATAAGATCACTGTATTTTGGTGGATTTGCAGCGTCTGTTCTCTGTCGAGTTCACAAGCATACTAACATCTAACATCTAATAATTATTGGCCTTTGCTAGGCCTATACAGCTGTTCCGGTAAGAGTTCTTCCTTCCTTATCGTTTGAAACGGTTTCTATACCTGCGTTGCATTGTAGAATATTTGAATCTCCCAATCTTTTCAAAACTACATTATTTTGAAACTTGGAGTCGATTATATATGACCAATTTTCAATTGCAGTTTAAATGTATCATAAAATTCATAAATAGCAATTTACATTTTGTATAATGATCAATTCAGGTTTTACTGAACTAATTACTAAAAAAATATTCGTAATAATCACAATTTTCTTATTTCGTACTCGGTTTGTTCATAGTTATTAATTTTTTTAATGTCTGATTTTATACTATTAGAAAGAGTATGATTTTAGCTTAAAAACTATTCATCCCTGAGTTGTATTTCTTAAAAATTGAATATTAATAATACAATTAATTTATAATATTATATAATAATAATAAAAATTTAATAATAATAATAATACCCCGTGTGGTGGTCGGGTTAGAATAACACCACGGTACCCACCGCCTGTCGTATGAGGCGACTAAAGGGGCAGCTGCCCGCTGACCTACTATCTAGCTTTCCTTCCTTCTCCACAACCCGCACGGGATGTTCTGGTTTAAATCATTTCATCTGGGAAGTGACAATCCCACGGGTCCGAGTTACCTGGGTCACCGGGGTCAATTGGTGACACCACCCATGAAAATGGAGCTACGTAATAGATGCCTCGGAAAAGAGCCGCTGTCTGGGGATCGCCAGGGCATGTCTGGAGCCAGCGCTGGACATGACAGCATGCGGGACGTCGGTGGCAGGGTGCTGAGGAGGCGGGCCCCTGCCGTCCAAAGAGCTACAGTCCAAAAACCAGAAGAACCACAAGAACCACAACCAATACAGTCACAACAACAACGTGACCATCCCCAACGGAGTCAAATGAGAACGAGAACTCCACCCGTAGAAAGTGTTGCGCAGGGTAAACAGCCAGCGCTCACTCAAGCGGGACTGAAAAGACAGCGCATGAAATGGACTGGCGCCATGAATGAATTTATAATGCGCACGTTTTACAGAATTACGAACCTTGGCCAGGACAAGACTGGATATCGCCGAATACTCCATCAAGAGTTCTGTCGTGAGTATCCAGAGCTTCAAGTTACTGAACAGAGAGTCGCAGATCAATATCATGTCATCTTGAGAAATGGCCTTATTTTGCCCGAACAATTGGACAGAATAAAGAGCGAAGTGGAGCGCGAACTATTTGGTCGAAATACAATCGATCCAGAGCCTGAAACAATTTTGGCACAAAGAGCGGACGAGACTGAAGAACTACAACAAGAACAGCCAACCAACGCTGGAACAAATCCACTGACTAGACCAGCTCTTCCCAAACTAAGATCTTCTAAGAAATTGGGTATCGTCTTGCAAGTTATGAACAAATTTATCTTGCCAAACTATGTTTTAGGTGCTAATATGTTAGAGTCGCTACACACAATTATCTACTGTGCTGGAACTTCCATCTGCAGAACAATTGGGGTCGCAGTAAGACCAAAGCAAGACCCTCCCCAATTCAGAAAAACACCTCGAATACCACCTTGGCAAAGACGACTTGAAGGGAAAATCAATTCTCTTCGGAAAGACATTGGAAGACTGACCGAATACCAACGAGGAGTCAGGAACAACAGAATAGAAAGGCTTGTCAATACTATCATGGACAATAACCGAATACACTCCCAGTGGGATGGAGAAAACATCACATCTCAGCAGTGCCTGGGCAGTCTACGACAAAAGCTCTCCGTCTACACAAGCCGATTGAGAAGGTACAAAACCAGTAACCAACGGAAACTAGACAACACACTTTTCCGACAATCAGAAAAAGGGTTTTATAGAAAACTTAACAACACCAATAATAATTAAGCCCCTAGTTACCCCAGTAAAACAGACTTCGAGGAATTCTGGAAAACACAGCTTTCCAGAACAATCTCCTATAACTCCAAAGCCAGCTGGATTAATGAGGAGGAGGCTGCATTTCAGAACTGTGATACCATGCAACACCAACCATTTACAACGGAAGACACATCCAACATAATGAAGCACCTCCATAACTGGAAAGCACCAGGACCAGATGGTGTACAAAATTACTGGATAAAGAAACTGTACGCAACCCACGAAACACTAACAGCCCTTATAAATGACGTAATTACCCACCCACACAAGATGCCTAGTTACCTTACGCATGGTGCTACATACCTCTTACCAAAGGATAACCTATGTGCTCAGGACCCAGCAAAGTACCGACCAATCACTTGCCTTCCAACGTTATACAAACTCATAACATCGTGCATTAACCATCGCATTTTCAAACATTGTAAGCTGAACGACATAATTACTCAACAACAAAAGGGATGCGCAAAAAATTCGATGGGCTGCAAAGAACAACCGATAATTGATTCCGTTGTCTGCAATCAAGCCCACGCCAAACGTCGAAATCTCTAGATGGCATATGTGGACTACAAAAAGGTTCATTAAGGTACTGAAACTCTATAAAGTGAATAATTGTATTATTAACTTTTTAGAATATGCCATATCCACCTGGCAAACCAAAATCTCACTGAATGAAGCCAACTGTTCGATACAAACTGACCCCATTCCAATCAAAAGGGGTATATTCCAGGGAGACTCTCTTAGTCCGCTGTGGTTCTGCCTTGCCATGAACCCTCTCTCAAACAAACTGAACTCGACTAATTTTGGGTTCAGTTTCAAACACATAACAACGTACAAGCATTAAAGATAAACCATTTGTTATACATGGACGACTTAAAGTTGATGGCAGCTACGAAACAACAGCTGCATGATATGCTTAAAATAGTAGAAGGGTTCTCTAGTGACATCCATATGAAATTTGGCTTAGACAAATGCCGAATTATTAATATAGTTAAAGGCAAAATACAGCAGGGGCACTTCGAAATGGGAGATGGCACCTCAATTGAATCTATGGGGGAAGGTCATACTTATAAATACCTTGGGAATAAAGCAGGCTCAACGTATTGATCACATGACTATGAAAAAGGACCTAACAGCAGAAGTTTTATAGAAGGGTAAGACGACTGGTGAAAACTAAATTAAACAGTAAAAATCTGTTTCAGGCTATTAACACCTATGCGTGTTCAGTGCTGTTACTCTTTCGGTATAGTTAATTGGTGCAAGAATGACATTGAACAATTACAACGAAAAGTTCGAATTTTACTAACAAAAGCTCAAAATCACCACCCAAAGAGCTCTGTCGAACGTACAACTTTGCCACGGTATGAAGGAGGAAGAGGATTGACAGATCTAAGCAAACTATTAGATCAACAAATTTCCATTTTGCGTAGTCATTTCCAGAAACTCGCAGAATTTTCTGATCTACACAGAGTCATGTGCCTGGTTGATGACTCAACACCACTGCGACTGACACAACAATATGTCCAATTACACCACCAGACCACAGATCAGAAACTGCTGAAATGGAAAGAGAAGCCCCTTCATGGAAGACATAAATGACATCAACCAAGATTATGTCGACAGTGCAGCGTCGAACTACTGGTTGATCTCTGGTCATATGTTCCCAGAAACGGAAGGCTTTCTATCCAAGATCAAGTAATTCCAACTAAGACACTGCACACTGAATTCAGTATCATGCACAGCTTCTCAGAAGAACAATACCGTACTATAAATATACGCCTGAGTCAGTGCTTGAGAATGATAGAGCTATAATATATTGGGACAGAGACCTATTAACCCACAGGAAAATCCCAAACAACAGACCTGATATTACAATCATTGATAAAATAACAAACAAAATAAAGTTTATAGAAGTCTCTGTACCAGCACCAGCTAACATCCTAAAGAAAAACAAAGAAAAAGCCTAAAAATACCTCCCATTAGCCCAAGAGATTAAGGGAAATTTGGAGAGCTGATGCCGTAACGGTTGTGCCGATAGTGATCGGAGCCACAGGAGAGATTCCAAAACAGCTCTTGAAGAACTTAGACATGCTGGCACTCTCAAAGAATATTTGTCACCAAATACAGAAGGCAGCCGTCTTGTCAACATGTAGCATTATGAGGAAAGTGTTAAATGTAGAAAAATAGAAAATATTATTGTCTTGCTATAAGCCGACAATAGTAAACGTCAACCGGATAACCGTGAAAAAAAAAACCGTGCAGTAGCGGTCGAGAAAAAGAATACTACTGCGGCAACCTCTGCCTGTCGTAAAAGGCGACTAAGAGAGGAGCGACTGTGATAATTCAAGTTTCATCGCTAGTTCCTGGTGAAGAATTTTTGCCACAGCATCGTGTCGTTCTTTGTATTCAGTTGCAGCGAACGCTTGACAACCTCCTGTGATATGCTGGATAGATTGGCAACCGTACCTGCATCTGTCGTTGTTAATAGAAGGATCTTTAACGATGTACTTTAGGTAGTTCTTAGTTGGAATTACTTGATCTTGGATTGCCAATATAAAGCCTTTCGTTTCAGGAAACATATTACCAGAGATCAACCAGTAGTTCGACGCTGCACTGTCGACATAATCTTGGTTGACGTCATTTATATGTCTTCCATGAAGGGGCTTCTCTTTCCATTTCAGTAGTTTCTGATCTGTGGTCTGGTGGTGTAATTGGACATGTTGTTGTGTCAGTCGCAGTGGTGTTGAGTCATCAACCAGGCACATGACTCTGTGTAGATCAGAAAATTCTGGCGAGTTTCTGGAAATGACTACGCAAAATGGAAATTTGTTGATCTAATACTTTGCTTAGATCTGTCAATCCTCTTCCTCCTTCATACCGTGGCAAAGTTGTATGTTCGACAGAGCTCTTTGGGTGGTGATTTTGAACTTTTGTTAGTAAATCTCGAACGTTTCGTTGTAATTGTTCAATGTCAGTCTTGCACCAATTAACTATACCAAGAGAGTAACTTAATTTAGTTTTCAACAGTCGTCTTACCCTTCTATAAAACTCTGCTGTTAGGTCCTTTTTCATAGTCATGTGATCAATACGTTGAGCCTGCCTTATTCCAAGGTATTTATAAGTATGACCTTCCCCCATAGATTCAATGGAGGTGCCATCTCCGATTTCGAAGTGCCCCTGCTGTATTTTGCCTTTAACTATATTAATAATTCGGCATTTGTCTAAGCCAAATTTCATATGGATGTCACTAGAGAACCCTTCTACTATTTTAAGCATATCATGCAGCTGTTGTTTCGTAGCTGCCATCAACTTTAAGTCGTCCATGTATAACAAGTGGTTTATCTTAAATGCTTGTACGTTGTTGTGTTTGAGACTGAACCCAAAATTAGTCGAGTTCAGTTTGTTTGAGAGAGGGTTCATGGCAAGGCAGAACCACAGCGGGCTAAGAGAGTCTCCCTGGAATATACCCCTTTTGATTGAGTTTGTATCAAACAGTTGGCTTCATTCAGTGAGATTTTGGTTTGCCAGGTGGAAATGGCATATTTTAAAAAGTTAATAATACAATTATTCACTTTATAGAGTTTCAGTACCTTAATGAGCCAATCATGTGGAACTGAATCAAAGGCCTTTTTGCAGTCCACATATGCCATGTAGAGATTTCGACGTTTGGCGTGGGCTTGCAGACAACGGAATCAATTATCAGTCGGGATCGTGCAGTAGCGGTCGAGAAAAAGAATACTACTGCGGCAGTCTCTGCCTGCCGTAAATGGCGACTAAGAGAGGAGCGGAGAGGACCGCTAAACAACCTCCACCAATCCCAAAGTGTGACACACAGGCCGAGGGGATGAATGATACTGGGGTAATATGTATCGTAACTGTGGAACTCAGGGAACCGGGCGAAACCCTGCTTAAACCTAGCCTTACCAGCATACTCCGGGGCTCTACGCTGGCTGACGAAGTATTTCCCCAGGTACTCGTGGGAACGCGATGAATTTGAACATAATAGAAAAAACCGGACGGCGTTCACGCCGTGTAAACCTCCAAATCAATACACAAGCAGAAAATACTCAACCACCACCAACAATCATACCAGCATAACGTGTTTTGCCTGGATTTCCGGCAACCACAAAAGCTGGCTCTACACGACAACGGATGACGTGAAATGACGAAATGAACCGAATTGTCATGCGTTGTTACTACAAAGCCACGAAACTAGAAACTATCTCGACAGGTTACAGATTTAACATGCATGCGCTTTTTCTCGAAAAATACCCACAACTTTCAGAAATCGTTTCAGAACAGCGCCTGATAGACCAGAAAAGAGTGGTCATGAAAATCAATAGACTCACTCCAAAAGATCTAGAACTTATAAAAAAAGAAGTAGCCCTAGAACTCAGAATGGCACACAGTGAAAATATAGACACAACCTCACAACCCAGTCCCGAACACACAACGCAAACTGCTAATGAAGAACAACCAATAGCACAACCACCTGAAGTATCCATACCCCCTACATTAGATGAAAATTCACAACAGAAACAAATTCTCAAAGGTGAAATAGAAATTAATTTAATATATTTACACGACACAAACCTAAACCTAAGAAATGCCATCCCAAGACTTATATTCAAACCTAATACCTCCCAAATTATCAACACAATCAACACACTAATTCCGGACTACCTAACAGACAACAAAACACTAGAAGACATTCACACAATTATATATACTGCAGCAATCACAACAAAAATTCCCACAGCCCGAAAAAAAGCAAGAAATAAACAAAAACCGAACTGGCAAATATCAGAATAGAAAACAAAGTAAAAAACCTTAGGAGGGATATAGGACACATGACGCAACAAATAAATGGTAATACATCAAAAAAGGTTAAACATAATATAATGAAAATAAAAAATAATACAACAAAAACAGAAGCGGAGGTTCTTGACGAGATGAAACAAAAACTTGCTGTTTACGCGGGCAGATTACGGAGATATAAAGAATCCAACGAAAGAAAAAACACAAACCTAGCATTCAGAAGAAACGGAAAACAATTTTATAAAACAATAACAGCACAAGCAGATCTTCGTTTAACAGAAATACCAACTAGACAAGAGCTAACAGACTTTTGGGCAAACATTTGGTCAACACCTTTACAACATCACAAAAATAATAATTGGATCAAAACAGAAACAGGAAGATACAACCACGTACAAAAACAGCATGATCATCACATCACCCAAGAAGAACTCACAGAGACCATTAAACATACTAATATGTGAATATGACCCGGAGCAGAAAAAATACAAAATTTTTGGTATAAACAATTCACATCCACACACGGGGCACTCACTAGAGAGATTAACAAAACTGTCATCAAACCAAACACGTTCCCGAAGTTCCTTACACAAGCCAATACATATATTAAACCAAAAAACACAGATACGAAGAATCCAGCCAATTACAGACCTATAACATGCCTTCCCACATTATACAAAATAATTAACCGCTACCATCTGTAAAAAAATAGATAAACACCTAAAACAATATAACATACAGAAGAACAAAAAGGGGGCAGAAAATTTAGTCAGGGATGTAAGGAACAACTAATAATAGATGCAGTGGTTCTAAAGCAGACTGAAAAAGACCACAGAAATCTACATACATGCTACATAGATTATAAGAAAGCTTACGACTCGGTACCCCATAGCTGGCTTATAAAAATCTTGGACATTTTCAAAATAGACACACTAATCAAACAACTCTTAACAGAAGTAATGAAAACCTGGAGAACAAAAATTTCCATAACTACCGAGTCAGATATCTTACAGACAGATGAACTGTACATCCGACGAGGCATTTTCCAAGGTGAAACTTTAAGTGCATTATGGTTCTGTATGTGCCTAAATCCATTGTCAAATATACTTAATGATTCCGAATATGGATTTAATATCAAACATCAAAAAAACAAACAATATAAATCAACCACCTATTATATATGGACGACATCAAAATGTATGCCCAAACAGCAACACAACTTAAAGGTCTACTGAGAATCACAGAAACATTCACAACTGACATTCAAATGGAATTTGGTATCAGTAAATGTAAAGTACTGCACATAGAAAAAGGTAAATGGAAGGACAGCGATCCCAGAGAAATCATTAACGATGAAATAGTAGACAACATGACAGAAAATGAAATATACAAATACTTCGGATTTCAACAAAACACCAGGATAAACCACGCAGAATTCAAAACGAAATTAAAAAATCAATACAGACAAAGATTACGAGGCTTATTAAAAACACCCCTCAATTCCCGAAACCTCTTCAAAGCCATCAATTCATTTGCAATACCGGTATTTACATATTCATTTGGTATTATTAAATGGACCCAAACAGACCTAGAAAGTATTCATATCCTCACTAGAACTGACCTTACCCGACACAGAAAACTTCACCCCAATTCGTGTAAAGAAAGGGTTACCATAGCCAGAAGGGAAGGGGGAAGAGGCATGATAGATATTCAAGCACTGCACACTAATCAGATCCAACAACTTCGGAAATATTTCGTAAATAAACAAACATCACCTCACCAAGCAATCTGCAAATCTGACAAGAACTACACACCTCTTGATCTATCCTCAACCAATCATCCATCAGATACATTCACAACAACTCAAAATGAAGAAGAAAAAATCAATGCCTGAACAACAAAACAACTACATTGTAAACATCGATACAACATACAACACGACCACGTATCAAAAAAACTGTCCTATAAATGGCTTCAAGATGGAAATCTGTTCCCGGAGACGGAAGGATTTCTTCTTGCGATACAAGACTAGGTAATAGCCACACGAAATTACCAAAAGCGCATAATAAAAGACCAAATATTCAATCCGATATGTGCAGGAAATGCCACCAATATAAGGAAATCATAGATCACATCACAAGTGGATGTAAGATATTAGCAGGCACAGAATATACCGAAAGACACAATATGGCGGCTAAAATTATCCATCAAGCTCTTACCAACAAGTATAAACTCGTCACAGAAGAAAAACCATACTATAAATACTCCCCAACAACGATAATAGAGACTAACGAATACAAATTATACTGGGACATCGAAATACATACAGAAAAAACCATAACATGCAATAGACCAGACATAGTTCTTCAAAAGAAAAAATAACAAATCACCTATCTCATAGACATATCCATACCGAATGACACCAATACTCAAAATAAATATAACGAAAAAATAGCAAAGTACACAGAATTAGCCATAGACGTTAAGAGTTTATGGAAACAGAATAAAGTGGTTATCCTACCGTTCATCATTGCAACCACCGGTATTACACCCCACATTTTTAACACACATCTTGAAGAACTCGGTCTAAACCCAAATATTCACACAAAAATACAAAAATCTGTCATCCTGAAAACATGCAATATAGTACGAGCATTCCTTAATACAAATAATAGACTCTGAGGCAACTTGGTCAAGCCCGTTGTCCAGAATAAATTACCATTTCTTTTTTAAATGAGAAAAAACAGTTTTACATTTTGGTATAAGTTTGTGAATCGGCGAAGGGTGTATTATTGTACACCAATAACACACCCTGTTCTTCCACTTAACCGTATGCTAATGCTAAGATATAAATATTACTACATAAAGCAGTCATATCTAAGATGGCAGAAGTTGCAAGATTCTTATTAATGTATGTTAAAGGTCATGCTGGCAGAGGACATGGGACTTCAAAAAATGTTATTCAAATGCTTGTAATATTTCATAATGGAATATTTTGGTGCCTTATGTAAGTGTGATGGTAGACTATTTATTAATTTAGCAATATTGTAGCTAAAAGCTCTTTTAAAAAATTCACTATGATGTTTAGGAAGAGACAAATTATTTTTAGTTCTAACATTGACATCATGTAATTCTGATCTGTAGGAGACTTTTTTGTATAAAATTTCAGGAGAATGGGTTTTTAAAATTTGTAGAAAGAAACATACCGAATGAAATTCACGTCTAGCACTCATATTCAGCCACTTTGCTTCTACAAGTTTATGTGAGATATGTTCTTGCTTCCTCAGACCAAATATAAAGAGCAGACAAGCATTTTGTACTTTTTGTATCCTATTTTTGTTTTGAAAGTCATTGCAAGGCCCGTAAATAGTATCACAGTAATTAAAATGGGATAAAACCAATAAATCACAAAGTAAAATTTTTTGTTTCCGATCAAAAATATGTTTATATCTATACAATTCTTTGAGTTTTAAATAAACAGTTCTTAAACAGTTGGTTATATGAGTCCTAGGCCAAGATTTATCACACTATCTTTTCTTTCTAAGGGGATATCATTCATTCGAACATCAATAATGCCCACTAATTCATTTATACAATTGTTTGGACCAAATATATAGCAGGATTTAGAAAGATTGAGATGTAACGAATGTTTAAGAGAATATTCGTACAGTGAACTTAAATCTCTATTAATACACAAGATGGACTCATCAAGTTTTGATTTTGGGAAAGAAAGGTATAACTGGGTGTCATCTGCATAGCACTGATGTTTGCAATGTTGTATACACTTAGCTAACTGGGAGGTGTATATATTAGACAGTAGAGGTCCCAATATGGATCCTTGGGGTACAGCTCTTGATATTTCTAGAGCATTCGATACTACGTCTCCTAATATCACTTTCTGAGTCCTGTGGCTCAAATAATTTTTAAAGAATTTAATCGTCTCTTCAGATATACCTAAATGTTTTAGTATGCATAAGAGTAACTCATGGCTTATAGTATCGAATGCCTTAGAGTAGTCAAGTAGAACAAGAATTGTTACATTTCCCTCATCCTTAGCTCTTATTATGTCATCCGTAACATTTGCAAGTGCAGTAGAACAACTATAACCTTTCCGGAAACCTGCTTGTGTACGTGGAATTAATTTCTCAGAGTCCAAGAAACTTCTTAGTTGAAAATTAACTTCCCTTTCTAGAACTTTAGAAAGACATGGTAAAATGCTGATTGGGCGAAGGTCTTTGTAATCATTAATGTTTGTGGATTTAGGCAGTGAAATAATAAGAGCATTTTTCCAAGCTAATGGAAATTGGTTATTTGATAAGCAAGAATTTACAATATGTGTTAAGTAACGTAAGAGGAATGGACAACATAAAAGTATAAATTGCAGTTGTACACCATCAGCTCCACAAGCATTTGATTTAATGCTCATCAAATGTTGTAAGACTTGAATCTCGTTAATTTCTGAAAACACAAACTTCTAGAGGATATACAATTTGTTTTATAATTTGATATTATATCGGCATTATTAAAGTCTTGTAGTGGAACTGAATTAATGAAGAATTCATTTATAGCATTTACATTTTTTAAATTAGTTGGTATATCAGTGTGATTGCTACCACAAAAATTTAATTTTTTAATATTCTTCGAAAATGAGGAATTACATTTACTTTTTTTCAGAAAAATATGATTTCTGTCTTCTAAACGTTGTTTGTGGCATATTCTTGATTATTTTTATGTTTCTTTGGGGAATAACACCACAATAGAAATAAAACTACGTATATTGCAGGAATACCAAACGTTTCAAAGTCTATTCTACGAAGTCAGAATAGACTTTGAAAAGTGTTTAGAGATTTAGAAAGTTTTATTTAAGAAGCTTGCCCGAACCAAGAATAGCCTGACATTCTTGTGCAGATGTCGGGAGATGGGGATTATTCCTAAAGGTTTAAGATTTCGTCAACCCTACATCGGTGGGAGAATTCAGAGAATATTGGAGCGAGCAAGTTTCGCAGCTATTAGAGATAGGATAAATTTTCATCGATATAATAAATTTAAGTTAGAACGTGATATTGGGTATGTACACAGCTTCCTTTCTTGTCGAATATCAGAGAATGAGTTTAATAGAATTAAAAACAGCACTCTTAATAGCTACAATAAAGAATTCCTTTCACGAAAACAAAGACATTTACATAAATTTAACCACTTCTTTTAATAGAAACATAACAAAAAATAACAAACAGGAAAAAAACTTTACTGTAACAAAAACTCTCATCAATCTTTCACATAAACAGCTAAATACTACTGAAACTTCAGTATTACAAAAAGGACTTAACTTTGCTGTTACTCCAAAAACAATTCCTAAATTTGATATAATAAGTGCTATAGAACAAACCGCAAATAAGCTAAATTATAGTGATGCTCAAGAATATAGAATAAGAGCAAAAATTGAACTCGAAAAACCTGTAAATGTTAAAAATAACCTTACTAATAATGAATTATGTGCGATTACAAATTTAAAAAATGACAATTCTATAAAAATTTTACCTGCTGACAAAGGCAACGCAACAGTAATTTTAAATAAAACTGATTACGATGACAAAATTTTATTGTAGCTATTAAGAGTGCTGTTTTTAATTCTATTAAACTCATTCTCTGATATTCGACAAGAAAGGAAGCTGTGTACATACCCAATATCACGTTCTAACTTAAATTTATTATATCGATGAAAATTTATCCTATCTCTAATAGCTGCGAAACTTGCTCGCTCCAATATTCTCTGAATTCTCCCACCGATGTAGGGTTGACGAAATCTTAAACCTTTAGGAATAATCCCCATCTCCCGACATCTGCACAAGAATGTCAGGCTATTCTTGGTTCGGGCAAGCTTCTTAAATAAAACTTTCTAAATCTCTAAACACTTTTCAAAGTCTATTCTGACTTCGTAGAATAGACTTTGAAACGTTTGGTATTCCTGCAATATACGTAGTTTTATTTCTATTGTGGTGTTATTCCCCAAAGAAACATAAAAATAATATGATTTTTGTTCTAATTTTATAATCAAGTTAGTATGATTTCGCAGCTGTTTATAATAATCATAGTCCTTTACGCATTTGGTTTTTTTATAACGTACTAGCGCTTTATCCCTCAATTTTTGTAACTTTTTTACATTTTCAGTGATCCATGGCTTACAAGAATTTTTAAAAGTTTTAACAACAACTGGTATATGTCTGTTTTGAAGTAGTAATAAGGCATTGTTTACCCAAGTTCACCATTGAGTTTATTCATATCTATCTTTGTGTAGTCTCTAAACATCTTTTTACTGTAAATGTTCCTACATTTATACTTTTCAATCAAACAATAAATCATATCATGGTCAGAAAGGGAATGAGCATGTTGTACTCCCGATTTCAGTTATGTGTTCCTGGTTAGAAATTAAGATTAAATCCAGCAAGGAAGTAGTATTAATAGTGATTCTTGTTGGTTGATCAATAATTTGATGTAATCCAGCCGACTGAAAAAAATTAGTGAAATCTTGTGTCACACTTCGTTCAGGTTTCAATAAATCAATATTAAAATCTCCCAGGCATATAATTTCATCACAGACAGGAAGTAAATTACAAAGGGATATTTCAAAAGCATCAAGAAACTCCTTATATGGAAGCGATGGAGGTCGGTCTGTACACACTACGGATTCTGAATGTTTTACCATTTATTTGTAATTTAACCCAAATTTGTTCAATATGTTCATTTGTTTCTATTAAACTGACGTTAAGATTACTTTTGTAAAAAATGCCTACTCCACCACCACGAGTTGGACGATCTTTTCTTAAAAAACTAAATCCTGCTATGTTACCCTTGTCATTTGTAATATTTTCGCTTAACCATGTCTCCGTCACAGCCACCAAGTCAAAATTCTGGATAGAACTAAATCTTTTCATCGTGCAACTTTGTAAACAATTATCTTATGTTAATATGACCTATTTTCATTATCTAAAATAATAATATAATAAAAACCTAATATTAATAATAATCTAATAATATAAATTGTAATAAAATATAAAAAGAAATAATAGTAAAATGATGTGTAGTAAATATGTGATCAGTATTTCTCTTAAAAAAATAAATTATCAATATTTCGTAATGAATGGCAATAACTCATATTATATTTACAAGAGTTATTTAGAATTTAATAACTGTCGCATTTGTTCATCATTAGTTATAGTTAATTTACGGTTATTAATTTTCACGATTACTTTTCCATAATGGTCCAACAGTCCTTCTTGAATTGTTTGTAGAACTCCAAGAATCTTCTATGATTTGAAGCTGTTAACATCTCGGATATAAAATACGAAGAATCTTTTAGCTGTCTTTTATTGAAAAATACATAATCTCTCCCCCACTGATAAAGAAAGTCAACCACACTTGGTCTGTTTTTATTAGGAATTTTTTCCCCAAACGATAACAGTTGACGATATCGTTTTTACAAATAGATATTTCTGACTTTTCTTAATTAGGTTACAAACTTTATCATAAATATTTTCACTATCTTCCGGTACACCATGAATTAAAATCTTCTTAATATGACAAAATTGCAACTGAGCATCAATATTATCAATAATTTTTTATATTACGTTCAGATAACATTTTTATTTTATCTTGCAAAATTTGTAACTCTTTATTTGCTTTATTTTCGAAAATAATTATTAAGAATTTCTTTAGTATCAATTAGCTCACCATGTTTGGTAGAATTGCGTATTTCCTCCTTAATACTGTTCAAATCCTTGTAGAGGTTACTGGACAATTCCTCCATTTTTGAGGCTAGATCTTTAATCGTAGTAGGTTGTCTGGCCATTACGAAAAATTAAATACATATGCAGTAATATGCAAGAAACACTTTTTGCAAATATACACTTGTAAAATATTACTTTTTACTACTTAAAACTCCTCGTTTAACGGATGTTCATCTTCGTCTGCCTCGATATTATATTTCGTTTCTTTGTCTGCCTTTTTACATATAGTTTCATTTAACGTTAACTTATTACTTGTCGTAATTTTTATTCATGAGCGTCATTATTTTTTTTTATAAAAAACGCCACTCTATGGCCATTTGCCGACTATTTCACTTTCATGAAATTGCCTGCCAATAATTTTACACCTTTCGGAACAACAAATCGTAAAGGTTAACATGTTTTTTATCCGTGAGTCTTGTCATTTTTTTTTCTTTCCAAAATTATCGACTGTGAAAGGCTACTCCCATATAAGTCCTAAGCACTCAGGCAGACTAGGTGCTTATTGTACGAGAACATTAATAGAACCTATCCAGCTATTCAAATATCTAGTACCTTATACATGATTTTTTATGTAGCCAGCTCTGAGACTATATATATAATGATTTCTATCATTTACTTAAAAGTAACGATAATCTTTATATATTATGTATTAATATATGTATGTAAGTTTTGGTAAAATATAATAATTTCAGATAATGTTAGGGGACTGTCTTAAATCTTTAGAAGAATGTCACAAGGAAGGAAGAACTTTTGATTATATATTTGGTGACCTTACTGATGTTCCTATTGCAGAAAAAATAACAGAAGAAACATGGAGTTTCATAAATAAAATTATACAATTGTCCTTCAAATTGCTGACACCTGATGGAAAATTCATGACACATGTAAGTGTTCACAAGAGTTATAGTTCTTCAAATTTGTAATAATATAGTTCATTCAAAATTATAACCGCTGATCTCTTACATCTTGTACAATGACTACATCCAAGAAATAGCTGAAAATTAATAATTCTTCTTGGAAATTGAATATTAAAATTTTCGAAAAAAAAAAACACAATTTATTTTGGTTAAGGTAATAATCACTCGAGGAAACAAAAACTTTTATTGTTTTGAGTTTCTTTCTATATATATATATAATATATATATATATATATATATATATATATATATATATATATATAAACAAAATGCGGTCATATTAAAGTAAAAAAACGGAAACATACAGGGTGTCCCGGAACATGTGCGCAATATCACGGTTTAGATTAGAATAGAAAATCATTATGTCTAAATACTTCTTGAGAAATAACACCACAGTTTAAAGAAAATTGCTGTATATTCCAAATTGTGCCTTTTTTATCCAAGTTTCTTAACCATTGACAACGGGGTCTGACCTAGACCCCGAAACGTTTGGAATATACAGCAATTTTCTTTAAACTGTGGTGTTATTTCCCAAGAAGTACTTAGACATTGAAAAATATGCCACAAATATCATTCAGAAAATAACTAGAAAACCATAACATGATAAATTCGACCATCAGTATACTATATGTTTCAATAACTTTCTCAGTATGATGGACAATAAATCAAATATCTAGATTTCAACTTTAGCTTATTTAGTTTGCCAAAATGCACTAGTTTTAACACAGTTTCTTACAGTATGCATAACATACATATTATTAGATAGCTTGAACCTTAAAACACAATTAAGGTACTATTTTTGACATAAATAAACTGAATAGTTTTAGGGAATAAGCTGTTTTCCTCAGTAACGTTGTAAAGTAATTTTGTATGTAGTTCAAAATTTCTACTAATGGCTTGCTCTAATTAGCACAAACTAAAATATATAAATATTAAATGTCCCCTCAAAAATCTAAATGGTAAAAATCACATAATCGCTCAAGCTGTTGACGCAAAATTTTAGCAATCAAAATTTTCGTTGTTGTTTTTTTACTCTTGTGAGTTATATAGCAAAATATCTAATATAAAACATAATATAAAACCAACTCAAATTCATAGGCATGCATATGTGTGAGCTTGTAGCATGGTCTGCGACCGAAATGATTTTTCAAGAAAACACATTTCATACCACGTCAGTTTTATCTAAGGAATGTCTTCTATTTATCTGATTTAGCGGGTAAGCCCTGGAAATCGAAAAGACCAAAACCAGTTCATAGACTAGGTACTAGCCATTGTTGGATTAATTTAATTATTGACACCAAAGTCTTTCTTGTATCATAGCAGATATTTCCATTAAAACCTCCTAAACATCATAAATACCCTTCAGTAGAGGTTTCACAGTTTGTTGAAGATAATTATTTAGACTTGAGTAGATAAGCAAGGTGCGTTCCGGCACAAAATCGTCAACTTCTACATGTAATGTCCCATAAGAGAATTTAAGGTCCCAAAATGCCGAAATTGAACCAAATTGATGCCGAAATTTCCCAACCATGTGCTCCTCCCGATCCAATGGCACCTGGTCATAGACGATGGTGTGACGTAATCTGTTCCGCGAAATTTCATTGCGCACGCCCCCATTGCACTTAGCATATGTGCCGACAAGACCATTGGCCATGTTGAATGTGCTCTTTAACGTATGTCACAGAACGATGGCACGGAGCCGGCCAGACGTACCAGTCCGCTCATTCTGTTGGCGAGCGGGCAAAGGTCAAAACATCGTATGTATAGAAAACTGCACACCAACGATTGGAAGCGAGACGCTCCCTCTGTGAGCGAGCAGACAAAGGTGGAAACATTGTGTGTGTAGAAGACTGACGTCACACAGCAATGGTCGAAAAAACATTATATATATATATATTATATGGTTTCCGGGTATTCATCCGCGTAGTTGATAACTGATCCCTGCCGGGATCGATGGTAAAATGACGACGTTTCGGCAGAGTCACACCTGCCCTCTTCAGGTCGGTTCGCATAATTCTCGTAGCCTTCTGCTTTCGCTTCTAGTTACTCGAATACTGATATTTTCAGGAGCGCGCACGGTGTTATATAGTTGCGGCTCGGCGCCTATTGGTTGGCACCGTGAACGGCTGCGTATTATTGGCCCTGGGCGCTCATTGGGAGCGCCTCCCGCCTGCTGATTTGTTATTTCCGGTTGAGTTGTTATTGGACAGGTCCGGGCCGGTATGGTGTTTAATAGAATTTTCCAACAATTCGATAAGTTCTGGATTTCATTGCGTGCGTTTAGACTGTGAGGCCTCTTCGCTATTTCAATTGCCTCTCTTACGAGTCTTGATTTCGGGTGTTCTATATTTGCCAGTACTCTGGTGTTCTCAAAGTCTATTCGGTGTGAAGTCGTGGTGGCGTGTTCAGCAATGGATGTTGTTTTTTCCTGCTTTCTTATAGCATTCTGGTGTTTATCACGTCTAGCTTGAATTCTGCTGTTAGTTTGCCCCACATAGGTTTTATGACAGTCTGCACATGGAATCTCGTACACTCCCTGTTGTTCTAAAGGGATCCTCGTCTTCGGAGTCCTCAACACCGTGCTTATTTTTCTGTCTGTATTGAAAATAGTATCGATATTGTGTCTCCGTAAAATTCTTGCAATACTGTCCGTGGTACCCTTGACATACGGTAAATAAGCCTTGGTTATTGGTGTCTCATGCTCCCCGCCTGTTCGTCTCGGTTTTGACTTTAGGGCTCTTTGAATATTTCGGTCTGTAAATCCGTTTTGTGTCAGAGCTGTTTTTAAACTGTCTATTCCCTGTTTGATGTTATCCTCGTCAGCTAGTCTTTGTGATCTGGTTACTAAAGTCTTGACAACAGCTTGTAGTTGGGCTGGGTGGTGATGAGAATTAGCATGAAGGTATCTGTTGGTGTGAGTTGCTTTCCTATATACTGTATGGCCAAGGGTTCCATCTTCCTTTCTATTTATGAGAACGTCAAGGAACGGCAGTTGATTGTTGGCTTCAACCTCCATGGTAAATTTTAATTTGTGATAGATGCCATTAAGGTGGTCTAAAAAAGTATTGAGGGTTTCCCTCCCATGAGTCCAAATCACAAATGTATCATCCACATATCGCAACCATAAACTGGGTTTAAGAGTTGTTGTTCTTAGTGCCAACTCCTCAAAGCTCTCCATAAAAAGGTTCGCTATAACTGGTGAGAGTGGCGAACCCATTGGAGCTCCTTCCACTTGTTTGTATCGTTGGTTCTCGTAAACAAAATAGGTGTTCATCAGACAGTGCCTTGTTAAGTCTACAAGGTGTTGAGGTGGTTTGTATTTTTCTATTATGATATCCAAGGCTTCGTCGATAGGGATGTTGGTGAAAAGGGACACTACGTCAAAACTGACCAGAAGACACTCAGGTTGTAAAACTGTTTTTCTAAGTATTTCGATGAAATGTGTCGAATTTTTGACATATTAGTCTGCCCCCTCTGCAAACGGTTGAAGTTGTTGGGCTAGGTATTTGGCTAGCTGTTTTGTTGGGGATCCAATTGAACTTACTATTGGCCTCAAAGGTGCACCTTCTTTATGTACTTTTGGCAACCCATAGAATTTCGGACATCTCGATGACTTTTCACGCGGAATGAGTTGCAGTTGGAGATTTTTGTCGACACTACTTGCTTGGATTTTGGCCTTAGTTGTTTTCTCCAGATAAGTTGTTGGGTCGGTAGTAATTTGTTTATATGCTGGATCTTGTAGCAATATTTGAATTTTGTTTGAATAATCCGCTATATCTAAAATTACAGTCGCATTTCCTTTATCCGCAGGTAGAATGACAATGTCCTTGTTGAGGCGAAGTTGTTTCAAGGCCTCATTTTCTTCTATAGATAGGTTCCTTTTGGGTGGTTTAGACAGAAAAACACAGAATATCTTATGGAAAGCTAGTTGTGCCCTACTTAGGGAAGCCATACGTGATGTCAGAAGAGATTTGGATGTTTTTAATACTAAACTCTTAGATATCCACCTACAGGTAAGCAATACACTCCACCCGATAATATGGGATAAATTCGATGAAATTAGCGAATTTTGGGCCGAAACGAATGCAGAGTTGACAACATTGCAAGAACAGACAAAATTTAACAAATTGAAGCTCCAACAGAAGCCCAAAAACGATTTTTTCTCGGAAAATAACGGTCACAGTCTAACCTCACGGCAACTGGAAACGAATAAAACCGTTTATAAGTTATCTTCGGTCCAATTGAACTCTACCTCGATTGGCGTGTTGGCTAAGGGATTCAATTACGCTATTGCTCCCTCTCACATATCAACAGAGAGCATAATATGTGTCGTGGAAACAGCAGTTTCAAAATTAGATGCGAACACCGCTGAAATAATTAGACAAGATGTGTCACATGTTCTAAGAAAGTCGAAACCACCCCAAAAGGAACCTATCTATAGAAGAAAATGAGGCCTTGAAACAACTTCGCCTCAACAAGGACATTGTCATTCTACCTGCGGATAAATGAAATGCGACTGTAATTTTAGATACAGCGGATTATTCAAACAAAATTCAAATATTGCTACAAGATCCAGCATATAAACAAATTACTACCGACCCAACAACTTATTTGGAGAAAACAACTAAGGCCAAAATCCAAGCAAGTAGGGTCGACAAAAATCTCCAACTGCAACTCATTCCGCGTGAAAAGTCATCGAGATGTCCGAAATTCTATGGGTTGCCAAAAGTACATAAAGAAGGTGCACCTTTGAGGCCAATAGTAAGTTCAATTTGGATCCCAACACAACACAGCTAGCCAAATACCTAGCCCTAACAACTTCAACCGTTTGCAGAGGGGGCAGACTCATTTGTCAAAAATCGACACATTTCATCGAAATATTAAGAAAACGGTTTTAAACCTGAGTGTCTTCTTGTAAGTTTTGACGTAGTGTCGTCCCTTTTCACCAACATCCCTATCGACGAAGCCTTGGATATCATAATAGAAAAATACAAACCACCTCAACACCTTGTAGACTTAACAAGGCACTGTCTGATGAACACCTATTTTGTTTACGAGGACCAACGATACAAACAAGTGGAAGGAGCTCCAATGGGATCGCCACTCTCACCAGTTATAGTTTTTTATGGAGAGCTTTGAGGAGTTGGCACTAAGAACAACAACTCTTAAACCCAGTTTATGGTTGCGATATGTGGATGATACATTTGTGATTTGGCCTCATGGGAGGGAACACCTCAATACTTTTTTAGACCACCTTAATGGCATCTATCACAAAATAAAATTTACCATGGAGGTTGAAGCCAACAATCAACTGCCATTCCTTGACGTTCTCATAAATAGGAAGGAACCCTTGGCCATACAGTATATAGGAAAGCAACTCACACCAACAGATACCTTCATGCTAATTCTCATCACCACCCAGCCCAACTACAAGCTGTTCGTCAAGACTTTAGTAACCAGATCACAAAGTCTAGCTGACCAGGATAACATCAAACAGGAAATGGACAGTTTAAAACAGCTCTGAGACAAAACGGATTTACAGACCGAAATATTCAAAGAGCCCTAAAGTCAAAACCGAGACGAACAGACAGGAGCATGAGACACCAATAACCAAGGCTTATTTACCGTAGGTCAAGGGTACCACGGACAGTATTGCAAGAATTTTACGGAGACACAATATCGATACTATTTTCAATACAGACAGAAAAATAAGCACGGTGTTGAGGACTCCGAAGACGAGGATCCCTTTAGAACAACAGGAAGTGTACGAGATTCCATGTGCAGACTGTCATAAAACCTATGTCAAACTAACAAAGAATTCAAGCTAGACGTGATAAACAGAATGCTATAAGAAAGCAGGAAAAAACAACATCCATTGCTGAACACGCCACCACGACTTCACACCGAATAGACTTTGAGAACACCAGATTACTGGCAAATATAGAACACCCGAAATCAAGACTCGTAAGAGAGGCAATTGAAATAGCGAAGAAGCCTCACAGTCTAAACGCACGCAATGAAATCCAGAACTTATCTCGAATTGTTGGAAAATTCTATTAAACACCATACCGGCCCGGACCCTTCCAATAACAACTCAACCGGAAATAACAAATCAGCAGGCGGGAGGCGCTCCCACTGAGCGCCCAGGGCCAATAACACGCAGCTGTTCACGGTCCCAACCAATAGGCGCCGAGCCGCGACTATATAACACCGTGCGCGCTCCTGAAAATATCAGTATTCGAGTAACTAGAAGCGAAAGCAGAAGGCTACGAGAATTATGCGAACCGACCTGAAGAGGGCAGATGTGACTCTGCCGAAACTATCTAATACATTTAGTGCCCGCGAAAACTTAAAAGAAGCGAAAGCAGAAGGCTACGAGAATTATGCGAACCGACCTGAAGAGGGCAGATTTGACTCTGCCGAAACTATCTAATACATTTAGTGCCCGCGAAAACTTAAAAACATATATATATAATATATATATATATATATATATATATATATATATTTCGGGGTCAACGTAAAGAATAAATGTGGGCTACACATTTACTTGACAAATAATAATCACACTAAATTGACCGAAGGCACCATAATGATTTACCACTGGACTTTCAAACAATACAAACAATAGATAATGTTGATGATCAATTTAGCTCGGGTGCAACCTAAAATAAGTTCGATGGGCCTAGCGATATATTATTAATCTAAATTGGTACACAAAGTAGTCTACTCGGAACCGCGACGAGTTCCCGGTTACGTGGCAGCCGTCTACAGTCGTACCTCGTTCGAAGTTCGGACAGAACTGTACTGGGTTCCTCTCGATACACCTGATGCGTACTTCGTTTTTCTGCCTGACTTTGCGTAACCGGCACCACCTCAAGCGATTGGGAATCACTTACGATTCCAAGCTGACAGTCTTGTAATAAGATATAATAAACTTAAGAATCGTAAACGAAAATACGAAAACATGAATATCCTGTTACTGATAATATAAACTATATAGTCTTTAGATTTTCACCACTTGAGAAACCAACTATTTCGTTATCTCCGACACGGCCATCCTGACTAGCACACGTCCTCGGGTGTATCTAAAATTTCATTCGCATGACATTAAACTCATTATTACAAGTACTCATACTTATCCATCAATTCAATGATGATCCAATGCAATAGCAAGAGGAAGTGAAATGTGTTTAACGGAATTGACTTTATAATTACAAGTGCCAGTTACAATCCTTGGAGTCATTTGTTACGGAACGACTAGTACTCTCAAGTTATATCGCTAACATTTGGCCAAAATGGAAATACTCCAAGCATGCTCGATCTCACATTGAACCACACTGCCAAAATAGGCACGTGTGAAAATAATGTTCGATCTTGCACCTCAACACATCATATTGTGCCAATATGGAAATACTATAAGCATGTTCGATCCCAATGAACCACATCTAAATTTCTTTAGACCACACTCAAAATTGCGAAAATAACGATCTACACTACACATCATATTGCCAACACTAGGCCAATATGGAAATACTATAAGCATGTTCGATCCCACATTGAACCACATCTAAATTTCTTTAGACCACACTGCCAAAATAGGCACATGCGAAAATAATGTTCGATCTTACACCTCAACACATCATATTGCCAACACTAGGCCAATATGGAAATACTATACGCACGCTCGATCTCACACTGAACAAAATCTAAATTTCTTTAGACCACACTACCAAAATAGGCACACGTGAAATCAGTGTTGGATCTTGCACCTAAACTCATCATATTGCCAGCACTTGGCCAATATGGAAATACTATACGCATGCTCGATTTCACAATGAACAAAATCTAAATTTCTTTAGACCACACTACCAAAATAGGCACATGAGAAATCAGTGTTCGATCTTGCATCTAAACTCATCATAATGCCAACACTAGGCCAATATGGAAATACTATAAGCATGCTCGATCTCACACCGAACAAAATCAAAATTTCTTTAGACCACACTACCAAAATAGGCACATGTGATATCGGTGTACGATCTCGCATCTCTTCACCTCATATTTCCAATGCAGCACAGAAACGTGTGTACTCATGTCGTAGTTGTCACTGTCCGCTCACTAGGAATGTAACTCTCCGGCATTTTCTCAATTTATCATGATTGTATCTTTATGTTTTTTTTAATGAAAATTAAAATTATCAAAATTAAATTTAATGACCTTTACTTTTATCATCTCTATTCTTTTCATACCTAGCATTACCTTCAATAATATTGACTCCCTGTACTCTTTCTTCTATCACAAGCTAATAGTAAGCTGTAATAACTTTACCAATTAATAAGTCAAGCAAAAATTATTGTCAAAATCCACACTACTATGTCACGTTTTTTTTGCGAACTCAAACTTTTGATGTACCCTATGAAACTCTTGTTTTTCACTTTATTAATTTAAAAGGAACCACATTAAATCCAGTAACTACTTAATTATGGTATACACCATGTCAAATTATTCAGGTGCAATAATTCCATTAAACCTTCATATACAACCATGATTTATAGAGCATACTCTATTCCCTTATCCAAACGCCAATCTAACTAATGAAGTCATTATTATACGTTGTATAGCCACAATTAACGCTATCACATCGCGAAATCACAAGTTATATTTTTTTGCAAAGAACGACACTTAGTACATCAAAGTATTTATCCCGTTCTGGAAGTATGTAATATACTTAGCAAATGTAAGCCACAGAATCGCCAAACTACTGAAATTTCATCACATCAAAGCCACTGAAATTTCATCACATCAAAGCCAGCCTCAAATCTCAGAACAAACCTCAAACATTGTTTACAACGCCAAAGACAGCTCTGAGGTTTTTAAGTCAATGTGTCTCAATTTTAACAGGTTTTAAGCAGAAATGATAAGTAGCTCTATCACCCGTTATAGTGAACATTGTGGCTCATTTAAATAACAAAAACAGACTCTTATACTTGATTCGGGTCACTCATTTCCAACACTTGAGGATACAAAATTTAGTAATGTCAAAGCGTATCCCTACCACAGAACTTAACATCAGAAATCTAGAAATACAAGGAGGCCCAGCCTTCTTTAATACTAGCATTCCCAATGATCAGTCAATTGCATAGAAGAATCCTGTTTTGTTAATTTCATAGTTACTTCTGAACATTCATTTAATGACATAATCCCCTAATGTATTGAAATAATGCTTAAATAACTTTACCTGCTGCCTTGCTATATGGGTCGTAAATGTAAAAATGACACGAGATTGAGTTAAAACTATAGTCAGCTTTAAAAGTATTTTTTCTTCAAGTGTGTTTTTTTTTCAACATATGAATAACAATTTTCCCCGTATTATTTTGCAAATTGTACTTAGCGCCCTTGTTTAATTATGTGAGAATATTTTCGCAACCTTTCGTAAGTACTTACTATACAAATATTTCTTCGAAACTAATATTTGCTCGTTATTCAAGGGCTAATCATTACTTTAATTTTCCTGTTTGAAACTCAAAACTCCAGCGGCTTTCCTTTTTTTGGGTGGATAGATTTTATTTAGAAGACCTCTAAAACTCATTCGTTCTTATTCCAATATTCTAGCAGTTTTTTATCAGAGTTTAATATTGTATAATTTGGTGTATTAACTAATTGATTCTTATACAGTGCTTACACACATACATTGTTGTTTAGCTTTCGTATTTCCCTAAATTATTAACATTTCAATTTACGGATTACCATTATCTTGTTATACTTTAGAAGAATAATGGTTGTGTCACAGATTTCTAGATTTGTTTAGATTTGGGTTAACTTGTTCGTAGTTTTCTCATACCTTTTGAAGAATCTCTAGAAACACTATAAGGTTAGGTTGAAACTATAGCCCTTCAAACATGTTGACCACAAGATTGAGAATATCATTTCCAGATTTTAGAAATTTAACTTAAACTACGTTTGCATTGCAACTATTGTTACTTACTTTCTAAACTTTATAGTTGTTGCTATAATATTAATCCATCTTTAGATAGAAGCCTAACAAAACTGCATTTCGTAATTTTTCCATCTTTACATTAGATAAAGAAATCCAAAGAAATCTCAATTTCACTAAAAAAGTAATAACAGTTAAGATTGCAAGAGATAGTTATTATGATAACTGACCTTGCCCTTTTCTAAAGTACGTGGAAAACACGTAATAAAAATGTAAACTTTTTATAGTGGCAGTTAATTTACTCAGATACCGTCAGTATGTACTTCATTGAAACTTATCGAGGCGTCAGCGATTTTGTTACAAAAGTCAATTATTTTCGTCTCATTAATATCGAAACTATTTTATGTGAACTCTGCGGGGTAAAATTTCACTACCACTCATTATGTCATATTGTCAATAAATATCAGAAATAAAGTAAAATACCATCTCCAATATAAAACTGTCAATATTAACAGTTTGAAACTCACTTACATTGTTAGAACTGCATTAATAGTCTTTCTCGAAAATCCTAAACCTAGCGATTCTTTTATTAATGAGCACTCGGCCCCAGAATCGCAACAAAATGGAAATGACTCACCAATGTGTTTTAGTGTACCAAATCAAACTGCTGTCAAGACTTAACACTGATCTTCGGTCACAGTATAACTGGCAAGTGATGTGTATTCCACACGATTATCTTGTGATGTTAATCGAAATATAAAGTTCTTTTACCTGTTATCAAGTTACAACTCCTCCAAACATAACTGGAACCAGCCACTGTGGAGACAAACCCTCGAGAGCACGAGTTACCGCAGAAAATAACATGCCACCCTGTAATGGACTTTCCTCCATCACAGGACCAGTAGTTAAACACCGCACAGCCGCGTCAGAACCAGCAGTTTCACAACTAAAACGCGGAATTAGATGTGAAAATTCGGGATAATAGAAACGGGAATGCGGGAATTAGATACAGGAATTCGGGGAGTTCATATGCTGGATATGGGAATAGAGTATTTGGTGTATATATCAAACACCTATCAGTGTGTTAGGATACATAAGACCGGAGTCTACCGATAGAGAGAGAGAGAGAAGAAAGACGAGGACAGGTGTCTGTTTCCTAGGGTGCCGGTGGATAAGATAGGAGGTGTACACTTAATGGGCGGATATCGTTGGGTTAGCCCACCCTCATACAAGCCAGACAAGGATAGACAAACAGCCAACAAAAAAATAAGAAATTAAAACTACTGACAAAGGGTAAGCTGGAAATGGGAGTGCTTAAACGGGAATGTTAGAAACGGAATATCGGGAAACGGAATATTGGGAACGGGAATGATGGAAGTGACATGTATGTTAGACATGCCCAGTGATGTTGTATAGATTGTTAGACACGCGTAGTGATGTTAGGCATGCGCAGTGAAGTTGTATGAGTGTTAAACATGATCAATGATGTTGTGTGAGCGTTAAACATGCGCAATGATGTTAGGCATGCACAGAAATGTTGTATGGATGCTAGACATGCGCAATGATTTTGTGTGAGCGTTAAACATATGCAGTAGTATTGTATAGATGCTAGACATGCGCAATGATGTTGTGTGACCGTTAGGCATGTGCAGTGATGTTGTATGAATGTTAGACATGCGTAATGATGCGGTATGAGTCTTAGACATATATAATGATGTTGTATGATGATAGACATGCGCAGTGATGTTTCATCAGTGTTAGACATGCGCAGTGAAGTTGTATGGATAATAGACATGTGCAATGATGTTGTATGTATGTTAGACATGCGCAGGAAAGTTGTATGGCTGACAAACATGCGCAATGATGTTGTGTGAGCGTTATACATATGCAGTAGTGTTGTATGGATGCTAGACATGCGCAATGATGTATGAGCGTTAGACATGCGCAGTATGAGTCTTAGTCTTATGATGTTGTTTGGATGATAGAGATGCGCAGTGATGTTCCATCAGTGTTAGACATGCGTAGTGAAGTTGTATAGATAATAGACATGTGCAATGATGTTGTGGGAGTGATACATGCGCGGTGATGTTGTATGAGTGTTTGACATGCGTTGTGTTATTGTATGTTGCGTGAGTTTGCTTCACATAATTTGTCAACAACACCCAGCTGTACTTTTTCTCTTAACCATTGAACGCGTGATTTCATACAAATCACTTCTCTTAATAATGGTTTTCCGAGATCTATGGATTTTCTGATCTAAGCAAAAGAAGGATAAATATTTTTGTTCTTGCAGCTTAGGGAAATATATGAGAATCTGACGTTACGACTACGTACAGAGCGTATGTTGTCACAAGTATGAATGTATTGTCATAGAAATATAGGAGACCTGATCCAAGCATTAAGCACACAAAGTTTGAAACCAAATCTGAATATACCAACATTCAATGTTACCTGTCTGATTCAAACCTTACCGCTATAGGTATCAAGCACCGCACCTGTTTTTATCTAGAAAGTGAAAGCGGGCTGCATACAAGTAGCCAACTTTCCACTTTCTACTTCCGTGTTTATGACTCAACAGTCCCACTTCATTGGTCACCTCAAGTAAATAATGTCATTCAAACTGATGTCCCATTAGTATTATGGTGCGATGAAAATACCCATAGATTCAGTTCACATAAGTATGTTCTTCCGAGATTAGGGAGCTACCTATCATTGGTATGTATGGGATATAAGGGATAATTTTGCACGTTTAACCTCATCCAATCGTTTTTCTGTACCTCTATAAGAAAACAGTATAGTGAAAGGAGCTGCTGGATATAGGATTTTGAATGACAGAACGTGATACGGTTGGATTCTGTTGTCCGTTGAGAAATCAAAGGGGGTATTGAAAGGATGAATGACAGGAGCGGGCTAGCGGAATGGACTATAGACAATGTTGATCGATGTTGATTACGAGGGATAGCAGATATATGTGTGATAATGGTAGTACGGGACGTGAAAGAGAGTATAGGATACAGGAATTCAAAAACAATGGCTTCATTGGTTGTTGGTTATTGGAATGACAGGTTGAATGTAAGAATGAAAACCAACCAACCAACTGAAATTTCATCACACAAAGCCAGCCTCAATATCTCAGAACAAACTCAAACATTGTTTACACGCAAAGACAGTCTGGGTTTTTAGTCAATCTGTCTCATTTTACAGTTTTAAGCAGAAATGATAAGAAGTAGCTTATCACCCTTGTTATAGTTAACATTGTGGCTCATTTAAATAACAAAAAAGACCTCTTATACTTGATTCGGGTCACTCATTTCCACACTTGAGGATACAAAATTTAGTAATGTCAAAGCGTATCCCTACACAGAACTTTAACATCAGAAAATCTAGAATACAAGTAGGGCCCATCTGTAATACTGCATTCCCAAGATCAGTCAATTGCAATAGAAGAATCCTGTGGCTTGTGGAATTCCATAGTTAGTCTGACTTCATTTAAATGACATAATCCCCCTAATGTATTGAAATAATGCTTTAATTAACTTTACCTGCTGCCTTGCCTATATGGGTCGTAATGTAAAAATGACACACGAGATTGAGTCAAAACTATAGTCAGGCTTTAAAAGTATTTTTTTCTTCAAGTGTTTTTTTTCAACACTATGAATAACAATTTTCCCCGTATTTTTTGCAAATTGTACTTAGCGCCCCTTTTTTAATTATGTGGATATTTTCACAACCTTTGTGAAGTACTTACTATTACAATATCATTCGAAACTAATATTTGCTCGTTATTCAAGGGCTAATCATTGGTACTTTATTTTCCTGTTTGAAACTCAAAACTCCAGCGGCTTCCTTTTTGTGGGTTGGATAGATTTATTTAGAAGACCTCTTAAAACATCATTCGTTCATTATTCCAATAAAGTCACGAGTTCCAGTAAAAATTAGTTTTTATCAGAGTTTAATATTGTATAATTTTGGTTGTATTAACTAATTGATTCTATACAGTGCTTACACACATACAATGTTGTTTAGCTTTCGTATTTCCCTAAATTATTAAATTTCAATTACGGATTACCATTACTTGTTATACTTTAGAAGAATAATGGTTGTGTCACAGATTTCTAGATTTGTTAGATTTGGGTTAACTTGTTCGTAGTTTTCTCATACCTTTTGAAGAATCTCTAGAAACACTTATACTAGGTTTGAAACTATAGCCCTTCAAACATGTGACCACAAGATTTGAGAATCATTTCCAGATTTTAGAAATTAACTTAAACTTACGTTTGCATGCAACTATTGTTACTTACTTTCTAAACTTTATAGTTGTTGCTATAATATTAATCCATCTTTAGATAGAAGCCTAACAAAACTGCATTTCGCAGGGAGCTACCTCATCATTGGTATGTATGGGATATAAGGGATAATTTGCAAGTTTAACCTTCATCCAATCATGTTTTTCTGTACCTCTATAAGAAACAGTATATTGAAAGGAGCTGTCTATAGGATTTTGAATGACAAGAACGTGATACGGTTGGATTCTGTTGTCCGTTGATAATCAAATGGGGGTATTGAAAGGATGAATGACAGGAGCGGGCTAGCGAGAATGGACTATAGACTATGTTGATCGATGTTGATTACGAGGGATAGCAGATATATGGGTGATAATGGTAGTACGGGGACGTGAAAGAGAGTATAGGATAACAGGAATTCAAAAAACAATGGCTGGATTTCATTGGTTGTTGGTTATTGGACTGACAGGTTGAATGGTAAGAATGAAAACCAAGAATTCAAGGAATGGTTCTAAAGGCTGGAATGAAAATTAGAAAGTTAAATCTCAAGTACGGGATACCAGTTACTCAAGGAACTGTCCTATCGGCTGCATAATGTTGCTTGTTTGTAATCAAGTTGGGTATTGGAAGATTGAGTGACAAGAACGGGATAATAAAATGTAATGAATGGTCCTAACGAATGGGGTATGTTGGCCGATGTTGATTACGAAGAATAGTAGAAAGGTCGATGGTAATGACAGGAGCGGAAATTCAAAAGAATGATCCTAATGGTTGGATTTTGTTGGTCTGTAGTTATCATGTAAGAGATTCGAAGGTTGGATATTAATAAGAACGATCGTAATGGTTGGATTTCGTTGGTTATCACGTATGAGTCCAGAAGGTGGAATGTAAACAATGGGCTAGCAAAAAAGGAATGAACGGATATAACGGTTTGATTCAGTTGTCTATTGGTTATCATGCGGGAGGTTGGAATGTTGACTCATAAGAACGGTATACAGGGAATTCAAGGATCGATTCTAACGGTTTGGTTCCGTTGCCTGTTGGAGTCTGAAAGTTTAAACGACAAGACTGAAATAGCAGGAATTCAAGGAACGGTCCTAATGCTTGTATTTTGTTGGCTGGTGTCGATTACTTGGGGCAGTAGAATAGGGGATGGTAATGGTAGGAGCTTGGATGTGAAAGCAGGTATAGGACATCATAATGGTTGGATTTCGTTGGTCGGTAGCTATCATATGGAAGATTGGAAGGTTGAATTATAAGAACGAAACTAATGGTTGGATTTCGTTGGTTATCACCTAGGAGTCTAGAAGGTTGAATGTAAATAATGGGATACCGAGAATTCAATAGAATTCCGTTGTCTGCTGATATTCACATGAGAGTCTAGAAAGTTAAACGACAAGAACGGGATACCAAGAATTCAACGAGTGGTCCTAATGCTTGTGTTTCGTTGACAGGTGTTAATTACGAGACATAGTAGAACCGTGGGTGGCAATGGTAAGAGCGGACGATGTGAAAGCATGTTTAGGACATCAGTAATTCAAGGAATGGGTAGGTATCGTAGAACGGTAACGAAATAGAACGAATAGGAGTTTTAAAGCTTGATTGATTGGAACGGGATAGCGGGAATCGGACAAACAACCTACTGGACCCTGTTTGATTGATCGAGGTGGCATAGCTACGTTATGTTGTCGTTGGACGGTAGAAATTATGTTGAGAAAACTGAATGAATACAAGCGATCGGTTTTAAATATATAACTGATGGGGTCGTTAATTTGTGTAACAAAATTTTTTCTTAGACAGGACTTGAGCACGCTAGGTACTCAATGTGGCAATCTAGCAAAAACTCACAGTTACTTTACTTCAACGTCATTAATCATTGAACAACAATTTCATTTGAACCGAATCTCTCTAGTGTGTTTTTCCGAAATCTAGGTATTTTTCTCATCAATACCATATATAAGAAGACCAACATGTGTTATTCCGAGATGTAGGGAAATATACGACAATCAGACTTCAAAGTCGTGGTATACCAAACATTGTTACGTAACATGCAGACGGACTAGTTGCTAGTTTATCTTATTCATACATAGTGTTTGAAATAAATGCATTTCTCATTCCACATACATACATTCAATGTGTTTGCTTTAAATTTGACAACATCGTCCCATCTTAACCATTGGTCCCTAATTTCATTTGAAACAGGCAGCTCGAGTGTGATTTCTTTAGACCTAGGGATTTTTTTCACTAATATCATAAGAAGACATACATATGTTTCACTGGTCATCATTCTCATTGATCAGTTTCGATACCTCCAACCCCGCCAATTCGGCAGCTTTCAGCGTAGCTTTTCTTTGGGCGCCGCTGAAATATGCAGGTATCGAAATTACAGCTTCTGTAATAGTTTCCCCCAAGTATTCAATCAGATACTTTAAAACTTCAGCACTAACTTCTTCAGGTTTTTTTACAACTGTTTCCCCTTTGATAGTTATCTGATAAGCAACCATTCCTGTATCAGTTGCTGTCAGCTGAAATTGGCGATGGGTTGGTTGAATCCATTTCTTGACCATTTCGTCGTCATATTTTCTTCCAATTAGTCTTTTGGCATCTTTCAATAAATTTGAAAGACAATGCCGAGATTTATCGTAAGCCAAATGTACACTGTAATTCTGTAACGCATTGGTCGAGGTAAACATCTTCAGAGGGCTGGATCACACCAAGCCCCGTTACGTAATAATCCAACGAACTAACCTGCAGATTATCTACTCCATACCGTATACTATCTGAAATAAATGCATTCCTTTTACCACATATATGTTGAATACGTCAGTGAGTTTGCTTTAAACTTGACAACAACGCCCTATCACTTTACATCTTAACCATTGGACCCCAATTTCATTCGCAACAACCCGCTCGAGTATACAATACAATCAGAAGACATACATGTGTTTCCGAGATCCAGGGAAATATATGACATCTGACATCAACCGCTGTACATATACAGCCCCACTCCAGTGTTTGTGACCTCTTCAGTCTTCACTCTCATTGACCAGTTCAAATCAATTATTATGTTAGTCTATAAATCTGTAATGCATTGGTTGAATTCGAAGAGAAAATGATATTTCTGAAAATACTGGTAATATAAAATGTACGCAACTATGGAAACTTCATCAATCTACGATATACTGTCACATTATCCAGATATGTAAAGTGTATGTGGAAGTTGTCACAGCGAGTTTCCAAATACAAGATGTCAGCTTTGCGACCGATGCTATATTATTATGCTGACAGGGTATAGAGTTGGGTCGGTAGTACAATACGTCAGCTGTCAACGTTCCGTACTGTCCGATGGCATACCTGTCAATGTTCCGTGCCATAGTTCTATGATATACGTCAAAACCCCTTTCCAACCGTTCTATGGTGTACCAGTCAACGTTCCGTCCCTTCGTTCTGTGACATACGTTGATAATGGTCATTGACCATTTTAATTTCCTGACTCTGATTGGGATCCAGAGAAACTTGTGTGAAATAAAGAGTTGAATCAAAGTCCTTACTTGACAATGGTTTGAAATGTCCAATGAAAGTGATGGCTGGTGACGTCATAGAAAAGTGGAGGGGGGCTGCATACGAGCAGCCGTTGATGTCAGATATCATATATTTCCCTAGATCTCGGAAAAGCGTATGTATAACTTCTTATAGTATTGATACAGAGAAAAACACCGTCGAGCGAATTGTTTTCGAATAAAATTAGAGTTCAATGGTTAATTTAGTTAATGTTGAGTAACTGGTGCGTTGTTCCCAAATTTAAAGCGTCACAGTGAAGTATGCAATTATTGCTTAGCAGGGAGAAAAATAAAACATGAACTAACATATATTTTCATATTTTAATTTCCAACCATACATTCTTTATAAATTTAGAAATTAAGATTTTGTATTTGATGTGTGTGTATCACTGAAGGGTAATGGCGTTTCACAACCTTTTTTTAGTTAGCTTATTATGTATAGACAGCGGTTTCAGCTGACCAATGAGAATGTGTCATTTCGAATGAATTCCATGTAGTGTATGATGTTAAACTTCAATGCTCGTTCGCCGTCTCTTGCATGTATTGGAGACCTTTCTTCACCATAGCAGGAGCCTCCTCTCCCTTGGGACGCCTATACGCTCTCAGGTGCAATTTTTTTTGTCTTACATCTGCGGTCCTGTTTCGTTGCTATTGTTCTTGTTATTGTGTCCAAGATATGCAAACTTCACAGAATAATTTTTAATTTTATGTGCATTTGCCATATGACGATATATATCTGTTCTATTCATAACTTTTCCACACTTCTCGCATAGTAATTTTCGTCGATCATATGCAAATTGACATTTTTTGAAATCTTCATAACTATCCCAAGAGTTCACGTTGTAAGGTATCCACTGCCCTGCGTTTTCACCACGCATAATATAGCATCGGTCGCAAAGCTGACGTCCTGTATTTGGAAACCCGCTGTGACAACTTTCACATACACTTTCCATATCTGAATAATGTGACAGTAGATTGATGGAGTTTCCATAGTTACATACATTTTATATTACCAGTATTTTCAGAAATATCATTTTCTCTTCGAATTGAACCAATGCATTACAGATTTATAGAGTAATATAATGATTGATTGAGATTGATGACTGAAGAGGTCACAAACACTGGATTGGGGCTGTATATGTACAGCGGTTGATGTCAGATGTCATATATTTCCCTGGATCTCGGAAAACACATGTATGTCTTCTTATTGTTTTGATGAAACAAATCCCTGGGTCTAGGGAAACCATACTCGAGCGGGTTGTTGCAAATGAAATTGGGGTCCAATGGTTAAGATGTAAAATGATGGGGCGTTGTTGTCAAATTTAAAGCAAACTCACTGAAGTATTCAATACATATGTGGTGAAAAGAATGCATTTATTTCAGATAGTATACAGTATTGAGTTGATAATCTGCAGGTTAGTTCGTTGGATTATTACGTAACGGGGCTTGGTGTGATCCAGCCCACTGGAGATGTTTACCTCGACCAATGCGTTACAGAATTACAGTGTAACATAATGGTTGGTTTGAACTAATCAATGAGAATGATGACCAGTGACGTCACAAACAATCACGGAAAACATATGTATGTCTTCTTATGATATTAATGAGAAAAATCCCTAGATCTAAAGATATCACACTCGAGCTGCCTGTTTCAAATGAAATTAGGAACCAATGGTTAAGATGGGACGATGTTGTCAAATTTAAAGCAAACACATTGAAGTATTCACTATGTATGTATGTGGTATGAGGAATGCATTTATTTCAAACACTATAATGTATGAATCATATAAACTAGCAACTAGTCCGTCTGCATGTTACGTAACAATGTTTGGTATACCACGACTTTGACGTCTGATTCTCGTATATTTCCCTACATCTCGGAATAACACATGTTGGTCTTCTTATATATGGTATTGATGAGAAAAATACCTAGATCTCCGAAAAACACACTAGAGAGGTTCGGTTCAAATGAAATTGTTACTCAATGATTAATGACGTTGAAGTAAAGTAACTGAGTTTTTGCTAGATTTAAAGTAAACACAGTGGCACATTGAGTACCTAGCGTGCTCAAGTCCTGTCTAAGAAAAAATTTTGTTACACAAATTAACGACCCCATCAGTTATATATTTAAAACCGATCGCTTGAATTTCTACCGTCTAACGACAACATAACGTAGCTATGCCACCTCGATCAATCAAACAGGGTCCGATTCCCGCTAAGCTTTAAAACTCCTATTCGTTCTATTTCGTTACCGTTCTACGATACCTACCCATTCTTTGAATTCCTGACTTCCTAAACATGCTTTCACATCCCCCGATCTTACCATTGACACCCACGGTTCTACTATGCCTCGTAATTAACACCTGTAAACGAAATACAAGCATTAGAACCGCTCGTTGAATTCTTGATATCCCGTTCTTGTCGTTTAACCTTATAGACTCTCATGTGAATATCAGCAGACAACGGAATCGAGTAGTTAGAACCATTCTATTGAATTCTCGGTATCCCATTCTTTACATTCAACCTTCTAGACTCCTACGTGATAACCAACGAAATCCAACCGTTAGTATCGTTCTTATCATTCAACCTTCCAAACTCTCATATGATAACTACCGACCAACAAAATCCAGCCATTAGGACCCCCCTTCTTGTCGTTTAACTTTCTAGACTCGCATGTGAATATCAACAGACAACGGAATGGAGTAGTAAGAACCATTCTGTTGAATTCTCGGTATCCATTTCTTATCATTCAACCTTCTAGACTCCTACGTGATAACCAACGAAATCCAACCATAAGTTTCGTTTTTAGCATTCAACCTTCCAATCTCCCATATGATAGCTACCGACCAACGAAATCCAACCATTAGGACCATACTTTTGCCATCCTGATGTCTTATATCTGCTTTCACATCCAAGCTCCTACCATTAACATCCCCTATTCTACTGCCCCTCGTAATCGACACCAGCCAACAAAATACAAGCATTAGGACCGTTCCTTGAATTCCTGCTATTTCAGTCTTGTCGTTTAAACTTTCAGACTCGCACGTAATTACCAACAGACAACGGAATTAAACCGTTAGAATCGATCCTTGAATTCCCTGTATACCGTTCTTATGAGTCAACATTCCAACGTCCCGCGTGATAACCAATAGACAACTGAATCAAACCGTTAGATCCGTTCATTCCTTTCTTGCTAGCCCATTCTTTACATTCCACCTTCTGGACTCATACGTGATAACCAACGAAATCCAACCATTAGGATCGTTCTTATTAATATCCAATCTTCGAATCTCCTACATGATAACTACCAACCAAAAAATCCAACCATTAGGATCATTCTTTTGAATTTCCCGCTCCTGTCATTACCATCGACCTTTCTACTATTCTTCATAATCAACATCAGCCAACATACCCCATTCGTTAGGACCATTCATTACATTTTTATTATCCCGTTCTTGTCACTCAATCTTCCAATACCCAACTTGATTACAAACAAGCAACATTATCCAGCCGATAGGACAGTTCCTTGAGTAACTGGTATCCCGTACTTGAGATTTAACTTTCTAATTTTCATTCCAGCCTTTAGAACCATTCCTTGAATTCTTGGTTTTAATTGTTACCATTCAACCTGTCAGTCCAATAACCAACAACCAATGAAATCCAGCCATTGGGATTGTTTTTTGAATTCCTGTTATCCTATACTTTCTTCCACGTCCCCGTTCTACCATTATCACCCATATATCTGCTATCCCTCGTAATCAACATCGACCAACATAGTCTATTGTCCATTCTCGCTATCCCGCTACTGTCATTTATCCTTTCAATACCCCCATTTGATTATCAACGGACAACAGAATCCAATCGTATCTCGTTCTTGTCATTCAAAATCCTATAGACAGCTCTTTCAATATACTGTTTCTTATAGAGGTATAGCTGCTTGTATGCAGCCCACTTTCACTTTTCTATGATAGAAAACAGGTGCGGAGCGGTAATGTTAAATCACAGAATTTTGGTTTCAAACTTTGTATGCTTAATGCTTGGATCAGGTCTCCTATATTTCTATAGACAAGTACATCAACTTGTGACAACATAGGGCTCTGTACGTAGGGCCGTAACGTCAGATTCTCATATATTTCCCTAAGCTGCAAGAACAAACATATTTATAACTTCTTATTGCTTAGATCAGAAAAATCCATAGATCTCGGAAAACCATTATTAAGAGAAGTGATTTGTATGAAATCACAGCGTTCAATGGTTAAGAGAAAAAGTAACAGCTGGGGTGTTGTTGACAAATTATGTAAAGCAAACTCACGCAACATACAATACACAACGCATGTCAAACACTCATACAACATCACCGCGCATGTATCACTCCCACAACATCATTGCACATGTATATACAACTTCACTGCGCATGTCTAATACTGATGGAACATCACTGCGCATGTCTATCATCCATACAACATCGTTACACATGTCTAAGACTCATACAGCATCATTACGCATGTCTAACACTCATACAACTTCACTGCGCATGCCTAACGCTCATACATCATTGCGCATGTCTAGCATCCATACAACACTACTGCATATGTCTAACGCTCACACAACATCATTGCGCATGTCTATCAGCCATACAACTTCCCTGCGCATGTCTAACATACATACAATATCATTGCACATGTCTATTATCCATACAACTTCACTGCGTATGTCTAACACTGATGGAACATCACTGCGCACAACGTCATTGCACATGTCTAAGACTCATACAGCATCATTACGCATGTCTAATACTCATACAACATCACTGCGCATGCCTAACGCTCACACATCATTGCGCATGTCTAGCACCCATACAACACTACTGCATATGTCTAACGCTAACACAACATCATTGCGCATGTCTATCAGCCATACAACTTCCCTGCGCATGTCTAACATACATACAACATCATTGCACATGTCTATTATCCATACAACTTCACTGAGCATGCCTAACATCATTGCGCATGCCTAACGCTCACACAACATCATTGCGCATGTCTAGCATCCATACAACATTACTGCGCATGCCTAACATCATTACGTATGTCTAACGCTCATACGACTCACTGTGCATCCGTAGCATCCATACAACATCATTGCGCATACCTAACACTCACACAACATCATTGCGCATGTATAACATTCATACAACTTCACTGCGCATGCCTAACATCCCTGCACGTGTCTAACAATATATACAACATCACTGCGCATGTCTAACATACATACAACATCCAGCATTCCTTTTCCCGTCGTGCCACTTCCATCATTCCCGTTCCCAATATTCCGTTTCCCGATATTCTGTTTCTAACATTCCCGTTTAAGCACTCCTATTTCTACCTTACCCATTGTCAATAGTTTTAATTTCTTATTCTTTTGTTGGCTGTTTGTCTATCCTTGTCTGGCTTGTATGAGGGTGGGCTAACCCAACGATATCCTCCCATTAAGTGTACACCTCCTATCTTATACACCGGCACCCTAGAAAACAGGCACCTGTCCTCGTCTTTCTCTCTCTCTCTCTCTATTCTCTCTCTATTATCTATTCCCGTATCCAGTATTTTAACTCCCCGAATTCTTGTATCTACTTCCCGCATTCCCGTTTCTATTATCTCCAATTTCCACATCTAATTCCCGAATCAATTATCATGCTTCTATCTATCGACACGTACATTGTTGTGTGACGACAGTCTTCTACACACACAATGTTTCGACCTTTGTCTGCTCGCTCAGTCTTCTATACACGCGAGTTTTGACCTTTGCCCGCTCGCCAACAGAATGAGCGAACAGGTACGTCTGTCCGGCGCCGGACTTGTCGGCAAGGTCATCGTGTCTCCACCCAACAGCTATGTGACTGATATTATTACTACGCATCTTAAAGGGGTTTTTATTCAACATACTATCGACTGGTAGAATATTCAAATGCAGTGGTCTTGTTGGCACATATACTAAGTGCTTACATAGGAAACCGATGGACTGGGGTTCGATTCCCCATCACTGCGTCGGTTTTTGTAATATAAATATATAAATTATTTTGTACATCATTGAAATTTGGCGCGATTGAACAGACCACGTGGTGACTATTGACCAATGAGAGCTTGGTATGGTTGAGCACTTGGTAATTAATATTATTATTATTACCTCATAACCTGTCTGTAGTACAATACGTCCGCTGTCACTCGTGTTCCGTACCTCTGACTCTACGGCCTACCAGTCAGCTATCACTGTTCCGTTCCATCGTTCTATGCCATACGTCAACGCCTCATACCAACGTTCCGTGCCATACGTCAACGCCCCATACCATCGTTCCGTGCCATCTTTCAGTGACATGCGTTAAAGAGCACATGGTAACTGGCCAATGAGGGCGCTCCAATGGGGGCGTGGCTTTTGACGTCACACGAGCGAAGTGGGATTGAGGGGGGATTTGGTTCAATTTCGGCGTTTTGGGACCTTAAATTCTCTTATGGGAAATTACATGTAAAAGTTGACGATTTTGTGCCAGAACGTCCCTTGCTTATGTACTCACTTGAATTTGACGGACAATTTGTAATATTTAAAAATACCGAATACTTATCTCATTTATCTAATTTTGATATCAGAAATCGAAAGGTATTTTGTTGTTATCTAATTTACATCGTTCAGTGAATTCTTATATTTTGCTATCTTGATTAAATTACTAATAAAGTTGTTGCTTATATTTTTCTTATTATTTTTTAGCTTAATGGAGCTTCCTCGCCTGACGCAGTCGAAACCTACAAATCTCTCTTGAAGAATGTTGAACCTCCGGTAACATTTACTACTTCTAAAGCATTTGTTCCGTCCTTTATGGAAGAGTGGATTTTCTGTAAAGTATCTTTCGATAAAAAGAAACTTGAATAGCATTTTATTGAGATTTCTAACAAAAAGTTTAGCAAAGATTCGATTAGGTAGTATTGACTGATATCCAAATTCACTTTAAGCGTTCACTTACTATTAACTTAGAAACAGTCAGTAGCAGCATTCTTAAGACTTATTAAAATGTATACAATAAAATTCATACTCTTTATGAAATTTTATTTCTATCTATAATCTTCGCTACGATCTATTTTAAATATCACCAACCAATTGTAAATACTCGTATGATTTACCAAATTGTGAAGCAATGGTGATTTTTATAATGACAATCCTGGTACTACTTAACGTAGTTGACAAACTGCAGTAAAATTAATTAGCTTGATATATTTTCTTCACATTGTTTTCAAGATTCAACGATTAAATAGCAAATAAACCAATGTAAATTCAAACTCATCGGAAACATCTAGAACGGTGCATGTATTGTAGTATACTTAGGTTCAAAAACAACTCTCTTAAACTGCCCTTTACTTTATTTTTCTCATTTAACTTCCAAATTGTAACAACCATAATAAAATATTACTTTGTACATGACTTAACTCATGATCCATTGGAACTGGAAAATCTGTAGAACATTTGGTATAGACTCAACGTTTTTTACCCTAACACCAAACCTTTATTTTTTACACTCATCTTGATAGAGTAAACGAAAACTGAGTTTTCTCTACTCCATGAAAATAACAAGTCAGCTGTTAAAACGGCGTTGATTGTGAAGAATAAAAGTTTGGTGTTAGGGGACGAAACTTTGATATACATGATATTACATTCAAAACTAGCTCTTCTTCGATACCCAATTAGAAGGAATCTCGAGATAGTATTTTGCATGTTGTATCCATTCATTCAATATTTCCCTGGCTCACTTCTAGATCCGATCCTCCAGATCTTACACATCTATACCTTTGTATTAAGCCAGTCAATCCAAATCCAGAGCCTTAATTGTAAATGAGTTTGAATTCTATCAAATTCAGTACACGATTTCACTTTAATCCATGCTAACTTAACTTTGGTGATTTAACCTTGCTCACGATGTACTAAAAAGATGAAACGGCGGGCGCAGTGTTCAAAACGTACGCATAGTACACTAAACATCCGTAAGAGGCCTCCGCTCTCTAGCCCCTAAATAACCGTGCGAATAAAAATTATTCATGCTGCCTCTGTGTACAAGTGGTACATAGAGTATGGCGTTCTTAAAAAATATCTATAATATAATTGAAAGTTTTTTTTACTTTACTTTATTGGTATTAAAGAAATATTGTAATAAATATTTTTTAAATTTTTCCACACATTGTAATGAAGAAAGACATTAAATGCTTCTTTTTCATTTAAGATATAATTTTGTATTATTTTTTCTTTTGTGTTATTTAAAATTATGGCACCATTATATTTACAGTAATAACCACGAATAGGTATCTGGAAAAATGATCTTTACAAACACATGCTGCTCCTTGAAAATCATTATTAAAACTTTTAGTTCACCTGCCACACTAAAGATTGATAACTTATCTATTCTTCTGTAATATTACAACGCCAAACTATTTTAAAGATTAAAATATTGGGCTCAAAAATATTTACACACTAGTTGACCCGTACCGGCTACATAAATAGGACTATTTGATATATTTATCTTACACACTTTCTTCATTGGGAATTTTTCACACCCCATACATTATATGGCTACAATGGCGTCTAAAAAACAATATTTTGAGATTAAATATGAAAAGATAAACATATTTAAGGTGTTTGAGAATTTTGATATTGCGATTTTCCCGTTTTCCATTTTAGTTTGTTTAGTGCCATTACCATTTTTGACATTTTTTGTATTTTTGATATTTTTAAATTTTTTTACATTTGCGACATTTTCGATATCACTAACTTTTTAATACTTTTGGCGTTATTAAAATACTAATAACGCCAAAAATATTAAAAAGTTGACATTTTCGACTTTTGATAAAATAGTTTTGACATTTTCAACATTTGTGACATTATTGACATTGTTGGCATTTTTGACATTTTGGACATTTTCAACTTTTTGACAATTTTGAAATTTTTTAGGTTTATAATATTTCTGTGATTTTTTGGAATTTATTTTCATTTCATAAGTGTTTGTCACTAATCATTTCCGACATTATCCTTTTGAAATTCACCTGCGATTAATCAGATATTGAACATTTTTCAGTCCCCATCCGTTCCATAAATTCAATATAGGCAAAATGATGAATAGTGTATACATTCATGTCAAGTTCATTTCAAGAAAAGAATCAATTCTTATCCACTGAATATAATATAATATCATTTTTTGTTCCCTAAAATTACTGAAAACCATTCAATAATAGAAATTTCACATAAATTATCTACTAATTTAAAGAAAGATAAAGCCGGCTTCTATGTATTTTAGAAGACTATATGTGTCAACATTTACACCCATGTTACTTTCTACTCCGAAGATATTGAATTCTCCTTAAAAAAACAGTAACATCCATTTCCCCCATTTAATATTGAAATTTTCGCAAAGTGTTAAAACCCGCTTCTATTTATTTTAGAAGATATATATATATATATATATATATATATATATATATATATATATATGTTATATCACACTTCTCAATATTAACTTTTTAAAAAAGATTTTTATTAACTTTAACAAAATTATAACTTTTAAAATACAAAATACAAAATTGAAATAATGACAATAATAACTAACAACAGACTGAGTAATAATGAATAACAAACAAGAGAGATTTTACAATATATAACCTAATGAGTGCTGAATCGGCACTGTCGACACGGCGATTCCCACGGATGCTCGGTGGTGCTGTAATCTGATACTCCACGTGTCGCTGACTCAGCTGGGAATGTTGTATTGTCGTTGCGATATAAGTTCATGCTAAGTTCATAGTATAAACTTATATAACAACTCCCATCCATATAAAAAAGTTGATGGTACAGCATCAACTTTTACGTCAAGTTCTGGAGTTCTGTATCGTCGGTTGGATTCAGGAGGGTGTGTAGCTTTCCTTTGGGTTCAGGGTTTGATGGTGCTGTCGGTGGCGTGTGCTGGACAGCGGAGCTTGGTGTAGTGGTATTCTTGAACCTCTTCTGGATTGACTTCATTGTGAGGAGTATAATCACAATTACTACTAAGGTGGTCGTTGTGATTGTGAGCCAGGACGTATGCTTTTCTAAGGGTGGTTGTTCCATCAGCTTTTCCAGTTCCTTAGAATATTGGGAGAGCTTATGGTTGGCAACATCTAGGTCTTGTACATCTAATTCTTGTAGCTGTAGGGGTGTCAGGTTTGGCATCTCATAGGCGGCTGGCATGCCGTTGCAGCAGTTGAAAGGAATGTCCACTGGGTGGTTTCTGTATGTGATGTTTTGGACATTTTTAGAAGTTCTTGTAGCATGGACCCTTGTGTTGTCGATAAAGGCATTGTAGTCGGGTTGGATTTGCAACACTGAATTTGTCGATATGGTTTGTGTCACGACATCTTGCCCTTTGCATTTGATGGTGATGGCCAGTGGTCTTGAAATCGAGATCAACCAAAAGTTTACGTCAATCTCTTGGATATTATAGTCTGCTGCATATAATATCAAACTTTTGCAGGTTGCTGGAAGTGTGGCTGGCTGTCTGAGAAGCTGACTTTCGCAGATGGCATCTTTGTCTATTGGATGTGATATAGCTTCGGAACAAATCTTATGATGTTTAGTTAAAGGCTTGCAGTCACCCAGGTCTTCGAAGGATGTGTATAATAACGAACCGTCATCTCTCGCGATAAATTTTGTCTTTATTGAAAGTATATGATGAAACCCTGTTCGATCATCCAAAATTGGGATCGGATAAAGGTGGTAAAGGGTGTAAATCTCAGGATCAACTAAAGGAATTTTGAGTACAAAAATGATTTTGGTGTTGATTTGAAAAGCTTCCAATTCTATCAAATCAATGTACTGAGCAACATTCGAACTGTAAATAGGAAGTGGTAAATAATTTTCATGTAGTGATTGAGAAATCTTTTGAAGGGAATCGACCAAATCTACTGGGGTTATGATCGAACTATGTAAATTTTTTAAGCGGGCGAAAGAGACTGCAGTTAAAACATCATCGAGAGTGTTTTCGATAAATATGTAACTCTCCATTAGGCTTTCACACAGATCCAAGATATTGATTTGAAATTCATGAAAATCTAGATCATTTGAAATGTATAAAATTGACTGCCTTATTTTTTCAATGTTATTCGAGAATAATTTCTCCTCGGATTGAAATTTTTGTAAAGTTTTGTTGAGGCTCGTAATGACTGAGGTTGTTACAGATATTTGTTTCTTTACTAAGTCCTGAATTTGGTGTTGGTCTTTAGTAATTTTAGTTATACAGTCATTTATGTATTCACCATCTGTTGCGTCTAAGTTTCCTGAAATAGCTTTCCAAACTGATCCCAGTCCGTTAATAAGTCCGCGTTTTCTTCTGTTAGTAGGGTAAGTTTGAGTGTCAGCGAAGATGTCTGTATATTTAGAGTTAACGGATTTAGAAATTTGTTTCAAGAGGCTAACATGTGTTTGTATTTTTGGTTTAAATGATTTTGTATTAGTTGTGTTTTCGTTAATTGTCTCTAAAATTCGGTTTAGTATGGCGTCGTTATTTGAAATAGCACCTCTGAAAGGGCTGAGGTCTTTGAAGACCAGAAGTGTCCATTTGTCGTTTGAAATTTTAAGTGTGCCTTCTTCATGGAAGAAAACTCCTATTGTATTGTTAACGGGTGTAAGAGAGTATTGTTGGAGGTTCACGACTGAAAACAGTCCACAGAATCTGAAAAGAAGGGAGTCATTCAAAATATGGTTTTAGTCTGTCAAAGTTAATTTTACTGATTTGGTTAGTCTGTAAGTTTATAACTGTGGCAGAGTTTTTTCTAATCGCGGTAATTTCAAAAGGTCCATTGAATTTGTTTTCAGATTTGCTTTTAATCTGAGACTCTTTCACGTAAACTTTGTCGCCTACTTTACATTCTGGTTGGTTAGTCGAAACATGTTTGTCAAATCTAACTTTAGATTTTTGTTTTTGTTGGTCGGTTTTTGCGCGGGCAAGTCTATAATAGTAGTTCATTCTGTTGTTAAGGTCCCTAACATATTTGGAAATGAGTTTTTCCTGATCGTATACTGTTTCGGGGGGTCTACTAGAAGTGTGCCCAAAGATAAGTTCATAGGGCGTGAAACCGGTAGTCTTGTTTTTAGTGTTGTTGTAGCAGATAACTGCGTAGGGGAGGACGTTGAATGGATGTTCATCCGGATGTTCAGCTGTATTTGCCCTTATCATTTCCGCTAAAGTCGCGTGAAACCTTTCGATACAACCATTTGATTCGGGATGGTGGACACTTGAAAAGGATAGTTTTATGTCATACAGTTCGCACAAGTCCCTTATGAGAGTGTTATCAAATTCACGTCCATAATCACAATGGATGCGAAGAGGTAATGTTGGAAGAATATTAGGAGGGTGTTTACTACAGTTTTAGCTGTTTTGTCACCAATTGGGTAAGCCTGAGTAAATTTGGTGAGTTCATCCCTAATAGTCAGTGCGTAGTTTCTGGTTGGATATTCGAAAATATCAATGTTGATACGTTCGAAGGGCGTTTTTGGTGTTTCAGTTATGACAAAAGGAGCACTTAAGTTTTTTCTACAGAACTTTACTTTTTGGCAAGTTTCGCAGGACTTAATAAATTGCTCTACACTTTTGATTAGTCCAGTCCAATTATACTTTTCTTTTATGCGTCGGATGGTCTCGTTAATTCCACGATGAAGGTTATTTTTGCCGCAGTGGTACTGCTGCAGTATAACGGGAATCTCGTCTTGAGAAGGGGTTGTCACAATATTTTGACAAATTTTAAGTTTTACGTCTTTGTCTGCAAGTATAAAGGATAGTGTTTCAAGAAAGTTGTTAGGCTTGAAAGGAGGTCTTTGAAAATTATTTGCTCGGAATTGTTGACCTTGATGATTGTTATTATTATTGATTGGATTTGGCCTCGAAGATTGATTCGGCCCAACGAAATTTGGTCTGTTATTTTGATTGAAAGGCTGAGGGTTATTTTGATATCTCAGGCGACAATCCGCAGCAATGTGGCCTAATCGCCCACAATTTAAGCATTTAGGAGGTGGAGTTGGTTTTCTAGCCTGAAAAGATGGCTTAGGTGGAACAGATTTATGTATCTTTTGTTCCTCAAAATAGGATAGTTGAAGTTCTCTTCTTATCCGTGAATGTGCCTCAAGAAGATCCTTCGGATTACTGGCACGGATAATTTGGCCTAATGTGTTTAAAACCATGGTGTCAACGAGAGTGGTTTGAGCGTCTTTCTGCTCGGTGCTCAGACTAGGAGCGTTTTGGATACATGAGTGCATTTTCGCACTCAATACTTGAAGCCTATTATAGAATGTTAGGGGAGACTCATTGGATAATTGTTTTAACCATTGAAGGTCGTGTATTAATGAGGAAAGATCACGAGAATCCCCAAAATGTAGAGTTAGAAGTTGTTTTATTTCGAGATAAGACGCAGGGTTCCTAGAGTTGATTAACTGCGCCGCTTTTCCCCTTAATTTATTTTTAATGTGGATTACTAACAAGTATTTTTGTTCAGCAGTTGACATGTTATATGCACAATTGCAAGCATGAATAAATGTGGCCAAAGAAATTTGGTCGCCTTCATACTCTGGAATTATTGAAAATATTTCCGACAACCTATATTTTTCAGTTTCTTCGGCAACAGTGTTGTTTTGTGCTTGTGCCATTTTGATTTAATAGAATTCAAAACGAGAAAGGTTCAAATCAAAATAATAAAATGGGATAGAAAAAATGGTATCAATAAAATAAATGGTGTAAAAATCAATAATCAATGAATTTGTAAATGGGGAAATACCAAAGTTATTTGGATGATAGAATGGTATTAATAAAATGTAAATAAAATCAATAAATCAAATAGTTCACTCAATTGAATGAATAAAATCAAAATAATCAATTAAATCATAAAATATTAATGCAATCAAATAATAAATCAGTGATTCAATTCACTGAATAAAAAAATATCAAATAATCAAAATATCAAATCAATCAAATATTAAAATCAATTATTAATAAACTTAAACGTTAGACGATTCACTATTACTCACATCAACAGGAACATTGGAAGATCCGTGTTCTCCTTGTTATCGCAGTTGGAACTTCTTCCAGGTTCTTTGCTCCGTTGAGGGATAGGAATCCGCCGCTACCAGTTAGAAGTAAGCTCGTGTTCTAGTAACGTTGACGGATCCTACTGACTGCGCCAATTTGTTATATCACACTTCTCAATATTAACTTTTTAAAAAAGATTTTTATTAACTTTAACAAAATTATAACTTTTAAAATACAAAATACAAAATTGAAATAATGACAATAATAACTAACAACAGACTGAGTAATAATGAATAACAAACAAGAGAGATTTTACAATATATAACCTAATGAGTGCTGAATCGGCACTGTCGACACGGCGATTCCCACGGATGCTCGGTGGTGCTGTAATCTGATACTCCACGTGTCGCTGACTCAGCTGGGAATGTTGTATTGTCGTTGCGATATAAGTTCATGCTAAGTTCATAGTATAAACTTATATAACATATATATATATATATATATATATATATATATATATATATATATATATATCATATATATCAAGATTTACACCCGTATTACTTCCTATTTCGAAGATATTAAATTCTCGGTAAAACAAAAAATAGTGACCCCAATTTTCCCCATTTAACAGTTCAATTTTTCCAAAATGACAAATCACCTACGATTTCAATTAACGAGGAAGGAATTTAAAAAAACTTTCTCATCCATCATGAGATAATGATTTTTTTTGGGGAGAAGAGTATATACACCAATTTTAACACATGTATGATTTTTGTTTCCTAGATATTAAATTGAAGTGAAAACAATAGACACCCCACTGCCCCCATTGCGTAATCAATCATTCTATCAAAATAAAGTGTTACTCGCAGATATTGTAGTTTTCTATTAGTGAAAGAATTTTTAAAATCGGTTCACGACTTCAGAAACGGTTAATCTCAATTTGCGGCAAAACTACAAGTCATGGAAAAAAGTTAAATAGCAAAATTGTAGGTAATAAAAATATCTACAACATTTGTGTTTGCATTTTTGTCACATAACCTCAAAATGTATGTGACAAATTGAAAAAACCAAGTTTTTATTTTTTTATTTTTATTTTTTAATAAGAAAAACTTTTTTCGCGAAATTTGTTGAAAACTTACCATTTTATGTCTCAAAAAAGTTAAGTTTTTGATTAAAAATATTTACTTTTCACCTTATTTTGACTTATTGAAAAAGAACCCTAAGTTTCAGTCGAAAATTCTCACGTCAAAATATCTGCTTTTTTAAAACAGCCGGGGAACATTTTATTCGTTGAAATCTCAACTATCTGATGGTGTAAACAGAGTAACCGCGCTCTATAGTCTCTACAGGGTGTAACATATTGCAGTGCAGATATTTTGACTGGAGATAGTAGCGGTAAGTACGAACTAAAAACTCTTAACAAAGATATATATCTTGTATAGTTAAGAACTTATTCCATTTTTTTTGAAATTTCTGTACATCTGCCAACCTTGCCGTGTGTATATAACACTACCTTTTTTAAGTTTTAAATTATTTTTTGATTTAGAAATATGTGGGTTTTTTATTTATTAATGAGACAATATTAGTGGTACCTACCGACTTTAAAACACATTCTTAATTAATTCATTCAAATGAAAATATTCAATATAGTTGTGGCATCTTTAATTAATGTTTATGCACTTCTTGGGATTAACACCACAATTGAAATAAAACTCCCTTTAGCCACCACATCAAAATAATACATTCAAAACAAATATCACCTTATTTTTTTTTGTTATATTTTATTACGCGGTTTGCGATCCAATGTTGCTATGATTTCTGTTTTATTATATTAATTGAAAATTTAAATTATCTCTTTTTTAATATCTCTTTATTGGATAGGAATGGTAGAGGATTTTGTTAATTGTACTGTTCAGTTGATAAATTTATTGCTGTTTTGCAAATGAATGGCTAAATACATACCTAGGTGCCTAGTTTGATTGACAACTTTATACTGATCAGTTCTATCATCTACGATAATATCTGCACTGCTTTATTTTATACCCGGTATATTTCAACAAACTGTCTTTCTGCTCGTAAGTCCCACGACACCCGTAGTGAACTCATCAAATAATGTCCTCTGCCTTGTCAAGCCAACTTGTTGAATTTAACTTTCAATTAGTACACTTAAACCACGAAACAAAGGGAGAAGTATCATATTTATCAAAGACAATACGGAATGAAATTATTTACATAATGGTAAAAACAGTTTTAAATAGCATCAAAGAAACCAAAAACTGATGATGCATGTGAAATAACAGAAATATTCATTAATTTCAAAGAAGTTGCTGGAAAGACAAGGGAGTACATTTGTCAATTGATTTTAGAAAAATTAAGAGTTGATGGTTTAAATATTGCAAAAGTCGTGTCTAATCTTATGATAATGTATCCAACATAGCTGGCACGAATAAAGGAGTACAAGCCAGGTTTTCAGAAGGAACGAGCTGGACCCTACCGTGCTTGCCTCACTCCTTAATTCTTGTAGGTCTCCATTCTGGCTCTCCAAGCCAGGAAGCTTTAAACCTATTTGGACTAATTCAAAAATATATTGTTTTCTTGTCAGCTCCACTACTCGGTGGGATATTATAAAGAAATATGTTAAAATGAATTTAATAATTTAGCAGAAGTAATGGAAGCCTTGGAAGAAGTTAAGCAAACTTCTTATGCTCCGGATGCTAAGTAGGAGGCAACTCATCTCTTAATTGCTATAAAGAATTTTAAATTTATTGTAAATTTAACGATTTGTGCAGAAATTTTCCAAGAAATCAATCGAGAGAATATTGAAACTCAAAAGAAAGATATAAGCCTTCTGCGTTCCGTCGCTTTAATCGATGACCTGCTCAAAACAAAAAAATCAAAAATGAGAGATAATTCAACTGAATATTAGATTTAAAAAAATGGCTTGAGCCTATTCTGCTAAATAAATGAATACAGAAGTGCAAAAATGTATTGATGAAATATGCCGAATCAGAAACCTAACCTATTTAACTCTTTTCTAAAACATAATGACGACATTTAATCGAATTATATCAGAATGCTACCACGTGGTTTTTTAATTTAGTATTTCTCAATCTAGCTCGAAAACACAAGCGAGATGTAACACCGTTGAATTCTGCCAGGATCTCTACCTGTATAAAAGTCCACTTTTATTTGGTGATGTGAAAACGGCTAACGGTTCTATCTCTTTTTTTATACACATGAAGTGCAGGATGCCTTTCCTAATATTTGTATTGCTCTGAGAATTTACTCCGCAAGCTGTGAGCGATGTTTTAACAAACAAAAAAATATATACCTATTTGCTTCTTTATGAGCTAGGAACGTTTATCGAGTCTCGCAATCTTTCAATGTGCAATACAATAATATACTTTTTATTTTTAATCTTACGTTTTATTTCAGACCTTATCCTGACCTATCCATGCATGTATATTTGAAAAAAATTCATAACGCAAAAGGATGGTGTAAAAATATATATACATTACGATGGTAAATATTCTCAGAAAATTAAGTTAATAAACTTAATATTTAATAAGACATCTACCATATTTTGAGAAAGTTATAGAATCTTCTTTAAATTATATGCTAAATGCGTTTATTGCTATTTTTAAATTATACTTATATACCTGAGTGACCTACGAAAACTTTTAGCCCATCTAAAAGTTTTTCATAGAGAAGTGAGGAAGGGGCTAGAAGGCCTTATACTACTTAATTTTCGGACTCGAGTTTCTTTCGTTTCTTTGCATTTTCTGAGAACATTTACTATTCTACTGTATATATTTTTTCACACCATCAGAAAGTAGAGATTTCAACGAACAAAAAACCCACCGACATTTTAAAAAAAGCAGATATTTTGACGTAAGAATTTTCGATTGAAAATTAGGGTGCTTTTTAAGTCAATATTAAGTGCAAAAATAATTATTTTAAATAAAAAAATCACAGTGTGTTTAGGACATAAAAAGGTAAGTTTTCACCAAATTTCGTGAAAAAACCTTTCAATTAAATAAAAAACCAAAAACTTGTTTTTTTGAATTTCTCACATAAATCATGAGGTTATGTGAAAAAAATACACAAGTTGTAGTTATTTTCATTACCTACAACTTTGCCTTTAACTTTTTTCTATAGGTCTTGTAGTTTTGCCCGAAATCGAGATAAACCGTTTTTTACACTTAAAAACCCACCCCGACCTCAAATCGTCCGTAAACTAGTTTTTCTTTAATTGTTGTTGTATTCTTTTCCTTTTCCAATGGGTTTCATAATACCATTAATTTTTTGTTTAAAAAATTATCGACCCTGGTCTATTATTATATAATCTCCATCTTTCGCATCACAGAAATTTTCTCCAGAACTACTGGACGAAAAAGAGTTTAAATTTTAGTATCAGCGATAGTTTAGTGACCCGATCAGGAATACATATCGTAAATGAAGAAATTTTGACCTTTTCACCGCCCCTTATCTCCGAAACTATTGCCTCTAAAATTTTGAAAAAAAAGGGAATATATGAAGACGAATTCAGGTTGAGGATTTCGCTACAATTTTTATAGTCGCTGAGGTGTTGACAAGTCGTGTCAATATAAATTCCTCATTTAGGAAACGGAGAACATCATATCTCGGGTCGAACATGAAACCCGAATTAGGTCTATACCGAGTATAAAATCGTCCTCAATCTCAGCTACTAGGACCCAGTTGTCCACTATCTGCAGCACGACATCTGCCTCGCCTTGTATTGACATGCACTCGCCGGTGTTTGTTCTTAGTTGGATGTTGTTGTTAACTAGCCGGATTTCCAATAACATCAAAACCCTGGACTTGGCAATGGGCCCAGCGTCACCGGTATCGATAGTGATGGTAATTGCTCGACCATTGATGGTGCCCCTGATGACTAGGCTGTTGCTATCTCGGCAAAATCCCCGGATGGATACTGTCCTATCCCACTTCTAACATTCTAACACCAAATTGCAATAGATTTTTTGGGTTCAAAATAAAATTTACATAAATTTTCACTTTCAATGTCGTTATTTTTAACAAATAAATCCACTGTTTACCAACATTATGGGTAACAATATTGGAAACAGCTGATCGCTTGTCTTCGTCGATTCAATTACACGAATATAAACTGTTCAACTCGAAGGAAATTCACCTTTTATAAGGTAGGTCGCAGATACTAGATTTCCATGATTAATTCTGATTTGTCTCAGTATATCCAATACCTTGTCGAAATTTCGAGTCGACCTTGTGTTGATCTTCTTTTTTATTTCAGCCGGTTTTATGTTGTTTTTATCGGAACGATTAATCTGAAGGTTTGTTTTTTTTTCTTTAGCGGCGTAAAATGAATTTTATAACAAAATTCTAAAAATAACTAGTTTAATATATATTAACAATATTGATAAAAATATAAAAATAAAATCATTTCCCCACCTTATCTCCGAAACTATAACACGTAAAATTATGAAAAACATTAGAGATATAGGACCTCCCCAGAACTTTACTGGAAAAATAAGGAGAAACCCCCACTAATAATTTTGGTTATTTTTACAGAATTAAATGGAAAAAATAAAATTAAAAATGTTTCTAACGCATCACGTAATACATAAAATCAAAGGGCTCATTATGAGGAATATAAACAGTTTTTTCATATTTTTAAAATAAATTGTTTAAATAATATTAACAAAAATATGAAAAATGTTGCCAATTCCTCACCTTATCTCCGAAACTTTTGGACGTAAAATTTTGACAAATAATGAAGATATAGAGCCTCACCTGAACTTTAGAGGAACAAAAGGAAAAACCCCTAATATTAATTTTGGTAAAAATTACACAATTAAATGGATAGTATAAAATTGAAATTGCTTCTAACGCATTGCGTTATACATCGAATTAAAGGACTTATTATGACGAATACAATTATATATTTTTTTAATAAATTATTTAAAAGATATTAACAAATATTTAAAGATTTTTACTCATTCCTCCCGCCTTATCTCAAAACTATACGACATAAAATTTGGAAAAAAATTAGAAATATAGTGACTCACCTGAAATTTATATATAAAAAAATAAGGAGAGACGCCTAATATTAATTTTGGGGCGCAAATACAGAATTAATTATATTATAATTAAAATATAAAATTTAAATTGTATCTATTGCATCATGTAATATATGGAACCAATGGGTGCATTATGGTTTTTTTTTTCATTTTGTTTTAATAAAGTATTTAAAAGATGTTAACAAAAATATATAAAAATTTCACATTCCCCCTTTATTTCCTAAACCATATAACATAAAAATTATAGGAAATTATATTAATATTAATTTTGGGGAAAAATTATAGAATTAAGTGGAAAATAATAAAGTAATTATGAGAAAAACAAATATATTTTTTATATTTTTAAAATAATTTCTTGAAAGGATATTAACAAAAATATCAAAAATCAACTTATTCCTCCCTTTATCTCGGAAATTACACTACCTAACATTTAGAAAAAAAAATAAATATGGGGCCTTACTTGAACTTTACAGGAAAAATAAGGAGAAGACATTAAGTTGGGGACCAAATTACAGAAATAAATGAAAAATAGTAAATTTAAGTTTTTAAGCGAATAATGTAGGTATATCAACTTGAAGGATGAGGTAGACAAGTATATTTTTCATATTTTTAAAATAATTTGTTAAAATTGTATTAAATATATATATAAAATTCGAACCATTACCTGTTATAGCTGTGAACTACTGAGCCTAAACTTTGGAAAAAATTGAGAATATAACGCCTCACTCAAAATTTACAAGAAAAGTAAAACACAAATCCTAACAGTAATTTATAAACTCAAAATAAAATTGTGTTTTTAAAGTGCTCCCGTAACGTAGTTTATCAAATGAAAGAAATCTACATAAAAATACAAATATTTTATTTGTATTTTTAAATAATTTGTTTAAAAGATTTATAAATTATATAAAATTTGACCCACTCCCCCTTTACCTTCCAAACTACTGAACCTAAAATTCAGACAAAAGATTATATAGGACTTTACTTAAAATTTATTGGGAAAATAAAACGAAAATCCTACTCTTAATTTTGGTGGCCAAATTAGAAAATTAATCACTTATTTTTTTAATCAATCATGTAACATAAAATAAAACGGCTCGGTGGGAAAAATTAAATTGTATTTTTTTGATAAATTGAAAACGCTTAGTTAAAAAGATATTAAGGTAAATCTAAGAAAATCTACTCATTCCCTGCTTGTCTGAAAATGGAATATTAGAAAAATATATTCTTTGATGCGAGTCCAACTCGTACTTGACCAAATTATTTAAATATCAAAGCATCTATCTCCAGAGTATTTTTCAAAATAGCTGCTGTAATATGGTTTAACCTAAAACATTTAATATGTTATAACAAGTAACAAACGTGGCTCTGGAATTCACCAAGTTAGTATATGTAAACATAAACTCTCGTAATAATTTAATTCCTATGAACTATTGATGATAATAAGTATGGTAATGTGTCTTCTAAATGTTATTTGTGGCATACTCTTGATTAATTTTGTTTTTTTTTTGGAGAATAGCACCACAATCGATATAAAAAGCTGTGTACTGAAAGAAAAACTCTATCAGAAACATTGAAAAGAGTGGCAACAGACGTAATGTTAAAACAATACTCCAAACATGAAATACACTGAAATCACTAATATCGAAAACAAAACCAACCAACAAAACTCAGAACACAAAAAACTGCATATACAAGATTCCTTGCGAATGCAATAAATTTTATATTGGAGAAACATCGACACCATTAAACGTACAAATAAATGTACACAAGAATTACATAAAGAAACGACAATTTGAAAAATCGAAAATTAGTGAACATGCATGAGACCTACACTATAAAATACAATTTAACAATTCAACTATACTTCACAAAGAACAACATAATACAAAACGAAGAATAAAAGAGTCTGCCTTAATTCTTTTGAATGAAGACGATAGTATCGCTTCTAGTTCTGTAGAATTCAATCGTGTCTGGTTACCGACAATTAAGGAAAAAATTATTAATGGTCATCTTTTTTTGAACAACCCAGTATTGGGATAGTTCATAAGGTTTTTCCTACAGTTTCCCTTATGACGTTAATGGGATCACTGAAACAACAGAATTCTTTGATCGCATTTTTGGCGTATGCGCTCTCTTACAACAATGTCGTACCTAACCTAGGAACGCCACTTATAGATTCTAAAGACAACTCTTTCAAATTCTTGAAAGCTGTTTAACTACAATACATGATATCTAAAAACAACAAATCTTTCTTATGTCAAACCTAAATGTCATAAATCAAACTTTCCATTTGCTATTATATTTAAAAGTCATTGACAACGAAGTCAGAATCGACTTTGAAACGTTCGGTGTTTCTTGCAATATACTGCTTTTTATATTGTGGTGTTATTTCCCAAGAAAACATAAAAATAATGGTAATGTGTGACTTCACAAAGTACTGAAACATTATTTCATAAATTTAACAGCCAAACCTGCAAAGAAACTAACGTTTCTTTTGGTTCCAAATCGACTTGACCATACAATGTATGGCATCACACTCCCTCTAAGGCACACATAGTGTGCCCTTAGGAGAAAATTCACTAAACCCCAGATATACTACATATCAAAAGGGTTTAGCTCTGTGGGAGCCGTTGCCAGATTATCAGGCCCGTGGTTGGCGTCGTGGCCGCAGTTCCCCATGGATTTTCTAACCGTCCGGGCTGTTCCTAATAGGACGGCTTTTTGCATCAGTTGGTAAAGATGTTCGTCCAGACCGAGGTATTTCAAATTGTTTAATAGATGTTTTGGGGACTACTCCTGTTGTTGACATAACAATTGGTACTGTTCGAGTGTTGTTCATGTCCCATTGTCTCTGTATTTGAAATTCTAAATCCCTGCATTTGGCTATTTTTCAGCCTGCTTAATATTTATATTGTTGTTGTTAGGGATTGCTATGTCAATTAAGGTTGTTTTTCTAGAGACTTTATCTACCAAAACTATATCTGGTCTATTGTGAGCAACAGTCCGATCGGTCAATATCGTCTGGTCCCAGTACAGTTTGTAGTTGTTATTTTCTAAAATAGATTCTGGTTTGTATATATAGTAGGGTGTTCTTACCGACTGTGATAGCTCGAGTTTCAGCGCTACTTCCTGGTGCAGTATTTTTGCCACAGCATCGTGTCGTTCTTTGTATTCAGTTGTAGCGAACGCTTGGCAACCTCCTGTGATGTCCTGGATAGATTCAGATGTTTGGCAACCATATCTGCATCTGTCGTTGTTGATAAAAGGGTCTTTGACGATGTACTTTAGATAGTTCTTAGTTGGAATTACTTAATCTTGGATTGCCAATATAAAGCCTTCCGTTTCAGGAAACATATGACTAGAGATCAACCAGTAGTTCGACGCTGAACTGTCGACATAATCTTGATTGACGTCCTTTATATGCCTTCCATGAAGCGGCTTCTCTTTCCATTTGAGCAGTTTCTGATCAGTTGTCTGGTGGTATACTTGAACTTGTTGTTCTGTCAGTCGCAGAGGCGTTGAGTCATCAACCTGACATATGACTCTGTGTAGATCAGAAAATTCTGCGAGTTTCTGGAAATGATTACGCAAATTGGAAATTTGTTGATCATGTAACTTGCCTATATCTGCCAATCCTCTTCCTCCTTCATACCGTGGCAACGTTGTACGTTCGACGGAGCTCTTTGGATGGTGATTTTGAGCTTTTGTTAGTAGAACTCGAACTTTTCGTTGTAGTTATTCAATGTCAGTCTTGCACCATTTAACTATTCCGAATGAGTAACTGAGTACTGAGCACTCGTAAGTGTTAATAGCCTGAAACAGATTTTTACTGTTAAGCTTAGTTTTCAACAGTCGTCTTACCCTTCTATAGAACTCTGTTGATAGGTCCTTTTTCATTGTGGAGTGATCAATTCGTTGAGCCTGCTTTATTCCAAGGTATTTGTAAGTATGGCCTTCCTCTATGGATTCAATTGAGGTGCCATCTCTCATTTCGTAGGGCCCCTGCTGTATTTTGCCTTTCACTATATTGATAATCCGGCATTTGTCTAGGCCAAATTGCATATGGATGTCATTAGAGAACCCTTCTACTATTTTAAGCATATCATGCAGCTGTTGTTTCGTAGCTGCCATCAACTTTAGGTCGTCCATGTATAACAAATGGTTTATTTTTAGTACTTGTACGTTGTTGTGTTTGAGACTGAAGTTAGTCGCGTTCAGTTTGTGTGAGAGTGGGTTCATGGCAAGGCAGAACCACAGCGGGCTAAGAGAGTCTCCCTGGAATATACCCCTTCTGATTGGGATAGAGTCGGTTTGTATCGAACAGTCGGCTTCATTCAGAAAGATTTTGGTTTGCCAGGAGTCATGACATATTCTAAAAAATTAACAATACAATTATTTACTTTATAGAGTTTCAGCACCTGAATGAGCCAATCATGTGGAACTGAATCAAAGGCCTTTTTGTAGTCCACATATGCCATGTAGAGATGTCGTCGTTTGGCGTGTGCTTGATTGCAGACAACGGAATCAATTATTAGTTGTTCTTTGCACCCCATCGAGTTTTTCGCGCAACCCTTTTGTTGTTCGGTAATTATGTTGTTTAGCTCACAATGTCTGAAAAGGCGATGATTAATGCACGACGTTATAAGTTTGTACAAGGTTGGGAGGCAAGTGATTGGTCTGTACTTTGCTGGGTCCTGTGTACATAGGTTATCCTATGGTAAGAGGTATGTAGCACCATGTGTAAGGAAACTAGGCATCTTGTGTGGATGGATAATTATGTCATTAATGAGTACTGTTAATTTATCGTGGGTGGCGTAAAGTTTCTTTATCCAGTAATTCTGCACACCATCTGGTCCTGGTGCTTTCCAGTTATGGAGGTGTTTCATTATGTTGGACGTGTCTTCCGTTGTAAATGGTTGGTGTTGCATCTTATCACAATTCTGAAATGCAGCCTCCTCCTCCTTAATCCAGCTCGCTCTGGAGTTATGGGTAACTGTTGTGGAAAGTTGTGTTTTCCCGAACTGCTCGATCGCCGTTTTACTGGGATAACTATGGGTTTCATTATTATTGATGTTGTTGAGTTTTCTATAAAACCCTTTTTCTGATTTTTGGAATAGTGCGTTGTCTAGTTTCCGTTGGTTACTGGTTTTGGACCTTCTCAATCGACTTGTGTATACGGAAAGCTTTTGTCGTCGACTATCCAGACACTGCTGAGATGTGATGTTTTCTCCATCCCACTGAGAGTGTATTCGGTTATTGTCCATGATCGTCTTGACAAGTCTTTCTATTCTGTTGTTTCTGACCCCTCGTTGGTACTCGGTCAGTCTTCCAATATCTTTCCGAAGAGAATTAATTTTCCCTTCTAGCCTTCTTTGCCAAGGTGGTATTCGAGGTGTTTGTCTAAATTGGGGAGGGTCTTGCTTTGGTCTTATTACGACCCCAATTGTTCTGCAGATGGAAATTGCAGCACAGTAGATGACTGTGTGTAGCGACTCTAATGTATTAACACCTAAAACATAGAGTGGCAAGATAAATTTGTTCATAGCCTGCAAGACGATTCCCAGTTTCTTAGAAGATCTTAGTTTGGGAAGAGTTGGTCTAATCAATGGATCTGTTTCACGATACTCTATAAGAGCTCTTTCCATTTCTGCTTGGATTTTCTCAAGCAGGTCAGCGTTGGCTGGCTATTCTTGTTGAAGTTCTTGAATCTCGTCCGCTCTTTGCGCCAAAGGTGTTTCAGGCTCCGGATCTGTTGTATTTCGACCAAATAATTCGCGCTCAACTTCGCTCTTTATTTCGTCCAGTTGATCAGGCGAAATAAGGCCATTTCTCAAGATGACACGATATTGGTCTGCGACTCTCTGTTCGGTAACTTGAAGCTCTGGGTACTCACGACAGAACTCTTGATGCAGTATTTGGCGATATCCAGTCTTGTCCTGGCCAAGGTTAGTCACTCTGTAAAACGTGCGCATTATAAATTTATTCATGGCGCTAGTCCATTTCATGCGCTGTCTTATCAGTCCCGCTTGAGTGAGCGCTGGCTGTTGATCCTGCGCAAAACTTTCTGCGGGTAGAGTTCTCGTTCTCGTTTGACTCCGTTGGTGATGGTCACGTTGTTGCTGTGACTGTATTGGTGAATGTTGTTGTGGTTCTTGGGCTGTAGCTCCTTGGACGACAGGGGCCCGCCTCCTCAGAACCCTGCCACCGACGTCCCGCATGCTGTCATGTCCAGCGCCGGCTCCAGACATGCCCTGGCGATCCCCAGACAGCGGCTCTTTTCCGAGGCCTCTACTCCGTAGCTCCATTTTCATGGGTGGTGCCACCAATTGACCCTGGTGACCCGGGTAACTCGGAACCGTGGGGTTGTCAGTTCCCAGATGAAATGATTTAAACCAGATCATCCCGTGCGGGTTTTGGGGAAGGGAGGAAGGCTAGGTAGTAGGTCAGCGGACAGCTGCCCCTTTAGTCGCCTCATACGACAGGCGGTAGATACCACGGTGCTATTCTAACCCGGACACCACACGGTGTTATTATTATTATTATTTTTGATAATACTGAATACCACAAAACCGATAATTTTTTGTTTATGTTCTTCTTCAAGTCATATATCAATAAGGTCCCTTATATACTGTGCATTATACACTAGCATATACCCAGAACTAGGTATATGCTCTGAAGTGCGATATTAAGGAATTTAAAAATAAGGTATTCACTCTAAACTCAAATATTATTCAGAAGTATTATTATAAAATGTTTATAATATGAACTTGGTCAGCACACAAATCTAATGCCAACTTAGTAACAGCTGGTAACGTTGTCCTGTGATTTTAATGTTTATTAGAACGAAAAACTAACTTCGTGCCGATATTATTTATATAATACAATTTACTGATTTTCTATAAACAAAGAGACTGGTCCCTGTTTCTTACACAGAAAAGTAAGTTATAATGGTATTTCAAGTCAAAGAATTCTAATTTAATACTTATCTATTTCTGTATGGGTAGGTAAGTGTAGGCCTCCGTTAAGAAGTTTTTGCTTCAAAAATTTGATGAATAATATCTAATAACTAAATTTAAATACCTAGTAAAAACTTGTATAGGTCAAATGGTATAGGTTGTATTTATTTTATTTACAATACAACATGAAGCATTTTGAGCATTCATGTAAGTAGGTTAACTTGATTTATATTAAAAATATATACAATTTAATTTTTTATATTTTATTTTAGTGAATGGAAATGCTATGGAACCTTTGGTGTATCACAAATGTAAAAACACAGTTTTGCACACTAACAGCAAACCTTTATTTTAAACACTCAACGCCGTTTCAACAACTCTAAGTTATCATCAGAGCTAAACCAAAACAGTTTGGTTTACTCTTTGATGACGTTTTGGTCGAGTTTTTAAACAATTCGGTTTGAATAGGATCGAAATGTCTTTTACGGTAGTTGGATATTTGTTGGTGCGAACTAAAATTACTTTTGTCAAACTTATTTAACATAATAATATATACCTGTCTTCATACGTTCCGCATCGGCTTGAGAAACATAAGCTTCCACAGCAGTATCTCTTTCCGAATCATACACTGTGGAACAGCCAAATAGAATAAATTCGATAACGAATAAAGGAGGGCGTGTTGGGAAAAACGCTTGGCACTTCGATTTGTATTTTTAAATGTGCATTTTTTCAACAAAAAAAAATATATATAGGGTGTGTCATGTAACAGTGGCCAATACCAACTTTCTTATTTTAAATCTTCTAATTGTGTTAGCAATAGTTTAATTTATGAAGATTTTTACTACGACTTTAAATAAGCGGATTATTTCGCTATCAACAACTTTCATCCTAGCTGTAATTGGCAACCGTTGTCCGTCTGGGATATTGAATCCGCTGTGACTTATTTTTATGATAAATTGTATTCGGCTATTAATTTACACGTGCCTGTTAAACGATTTAAGTCTTCCCCTTATCCTGCTTAGTTTTCTAGTCAGCTGCGTCATCTGGTAGCTGAAAAGAAGGCAGCGCATAAAATGTCAACTAATAGTTATGATGACTATTTGGTTTTTCACATATCAGAGGCATTTGTAAAGATGTCTCTAATAATTGTTACAGATTGTACATTAATAATATTGAAAATACTTCACAAGAAGTTTTTGGGGGTATATTAATGGCATGAAAAAGTCTTTTAATCTTCCGAAATCCATATTTTATAAGGATGAAGTAAGCACCGAAGCTAAGGAAACTGCAGGTCTTTTTGCTACCTACTTTTCAACGGTTTATAAATTGGATCAGAACATTAATGTGCCTCATTTTCATTATGAAAACTCTGTTAAGTTTTCTTCATTTTGTGTAACTGTAGCAGACATCATTAGCAGAATTAATTAACTTCGGATAAAGCTCTCGTGTGTCCCTGATGGTGTTCCCTCGCATTTTTTAATAAACTGTGTCTACACTCTAACGCTTTCTCTGAAACCAATTGTTAACTTGTCACTGTCATCCGGAAGCTACCTGAGGCCAAACCACAAAGGTGGATCTGCTTGCAATCGGAGATCCCGAAATTATTGGACTACTTTTTCTCTCAATTCTTATCATGGCAATTTAAACACATTTTTGTTAACGAACAGCATGGATTTCTTTCTTGTAGATCTACTTTAACCAATTTGGCCGTCTACGAGTCATTTATAGTAAAAACTTTGGAGAATAAACTACAAGTTGACTCTGTTTATACGGATTTCGCTAAAGGGTTTGATAGAGTTAACCATAGAATACTTTTTTCCAAACTTCATGCCCTAGGATTTTATGGGCCACTTTTAGAGTGGACAAAGAGTTATCTCTCAGACCGATACCATTATGTTAAAGTGGGGGGATATTATTTCCAGGATTATAAGTGTGTCTTCGGAGTTCTACAGTGCTCTCACGGGGGACCATTTCTTTTTAATTTATTTATTAATGATATTGGCAAAATTATTAATCATTGTAATATCTTAATGTATGCTGATGATTTCAAACTGTTTGAAGAAATTGCAACTTGCAATGATGCTATGTTACTCCAATCCGATTTAAACTCTTTATTTGCCTGGTGTATTAGCAATGATCTTGACCTGAATATCAATAAATGTTTTATTATTCCTTTTGCAAAAATTTCACAACCTATAATCATTTCATACGCTATTAATTTACAAACGATACAGCGAGTAAGTGAAATTCGTGACCTTATTTATATTTATTTATTTTATAAATCCGTCAATGTAATCAAGCGCTCGTTATGTTATAATATTTAATGCTGCCGTTTGTTTTGTTTTGATGTGTTTGTGTTATCTTTTCTTCGCGACAACATGTATTTTAATTATAATTTTAATTTTAATTAACTATATTTTATTCTGTAGTTTGTATTGTTTCTAAAAGTTGAGTCCAATGTTAGACATGTCATTTTTAGGTTTATATGTTTTGTAGATTTAATGTTATTTACACTAAATTTTTTGTTTTTGGTATTTTATGTAAATTGGGTTACCCGTATAAGAATAAATAAAAATAAATAAAATTTGGATAAATGTTCCTAAACTACTCGACCGATTTTAATGAAATTTTTGGTGTATGTTTGTGGATCTCTGGATGGTAAGATTCACTGTTGTTCCAGATTGGTGGTGCAATAATCTAGTTATAAAAAATGCAGGATTCCTAAATATATTTTTTGACTAGGTCTCTGGATGGTTTAGATCCCCAACGGGACCCGGTAGGTGGCGCTAAGATCGGATTATAGAACTATATATTTTTTAAACATCTAAACGGCTCCGACGATTTGGATGAAATTTCCTGTACGTGTTTGCGTGGGTCCCTGGTAGAGGTAACACCTAAATGCTGCACCTGCTTGAGTGGTATAGGAATGCAAATATGAGTCACAGGTATGAAATTCCAACCGTAACAAGTCCGGAATATAAGTATGGACTAGTATAGAAGTCTGAACGTGACAGGTACGATAATAAGGAACTCCACAGTAAATTAGGTATGAAAACGAGTATGGACTAGTCTGAAATTTTGTGCGTAACAAGTGCGGAAATAAGTATGGAATATGGATACTTTTGACTAGTATGTAGTATCTAAAGGTAACAATTCGGAATACGAGTACACTATACTGTAGTGATGTGTAACACTGTGGCGTGCCGCACTTTTTTGTCAACCCCTTCACATGTGTCAAGAGTGCTGACACGATCCCAAGAACACTTTATGACAGACTTTGTGCCGAGCCTCAGATCGAGTGTAAGCATTAACAAAATATAAAATTACACCGGCTCGCTCTTGCTCGACACCGTTTCATTAGTAATATTTTTTATTTAGTAATAAACAATGTACCTATTTATAAATTTAAAAATGGAACATTGTAAAAAATAATTATTTCTTGTTTATGTATAGTGATATAGTGTGTCTGGTACGAAGAATAGAATTGAGTTATATTTATCGCCAACTATCAACTCCAACTGGTTTACGTGTTATATGACACCTTGTGCGGCACAGACACACCTATACGTGCGTATGTTGAATAAAGTGTGCTGCAACGCTGCAACTCACTAAATGGTACTGTGCTCTGTGATAGCCGAAAGGAAGACTCGAGATTGAATGCCAAAAAAGTGCATCATCTTGCTCGGCATTGTTTAAGTCAAACTGTGTGCTCTCTTTTCACATTAACAATTTTTTTCAAAAATGTTTTTACCTTGAATTTCTGATGTTTGTCTTTACCACTATAAAATTAATGATTTACTTAATGTTAGGCTTGAGACAACCCATAATTAGGGTATGCGTAAATGTTGTTGCCTATATTTAAGGTATGTAGTCTAAAAGTAGAGTTTTCGTAATTCGGAATATAATTGATTGCAGATGTTTTTGTATGTTTCAAAATAGGGCAAGGAGGGAGTTTAAAATATTGTACGCGAATGTATATATTTTGTTAACTCATACTGTGCCTGGAAAGACAAATGAAAGTAATAAAACTGGCTTATAATAATCGTCAACTGTCAACTTTACTATTATGCTATATGGCACAATTGGGCCATAACACTGTAAGGACACACTGAGTCGTGCGTGTGTTAAAGTGTCACCACTCCAAAATCTGAAATGTTGCCCACTATACTCGAATGCAACTATAAACGTACTATGTAACTACCGATGACGATCGCAATACAAGTATTTAGGCATGTTTAATTATTTACGTATTTAATTAATTTAATATAGAAGTAAAATATCTTTATTTGATTATACTTTTGTAATCTGCAGGGATAAGAATTGATAGATTGATTCCTTTCTGTAACGAATAAAGTAGTAATGAATCGTCATTTTTAACCCCCGACGAGTTGGTCGCTGGATGGTTTGAATTCACAATTGAGTCTGATTCTACAAATATATATTTTTTGAGCATACAAACAGCTGGAACGATTTTGATAATTTTTTTGTGGGCCCATGATAGAGGCACATAAATATTGGACCTGCTCAAGTGGAGCAGGTACAGAAAATATGAGTAGTATGAAATTCCAACCGTAAGAAATCTGGAATAGAGTTTTCTTGTGTCGGGGGTTATTTAATTTTTTAATTTTATTTTGCTAACACTTTTACATAAATTCAAAAAACTCGTCAGTCAAAACTAAAAATATTGTTTCGAAAAAATCAACATTGGATGGTTTGGAGATTGGTGGCAGTTTTGATTCGTGACTCTATCGGCTCAGTGTAGACGCCCTAGTTCAATTTCAAATAATTTGGTCAAGTGCGAGTTAGACTCGCATACTAAGGGTTCCGTACCAGCTTCTAGATTCTAATATTCCGTTTCAGACAAGCAGGAAATGAGTGCATTTTCTTATATTTATCCTAATATTTTTTAAAGGAAGCGTTTTAAATTTATAAAAAATATACACTTTTATTTTCCACACATAGACGTTTTATTTTATTTACTTCATGATTGGCTTGATTTTTGTAAAATTATGTATTATATTTCTAATTTAGACCCCAAAATTAACTTTGGAGTATTATTTTACTAATAAACTTTCAGGGAAGCCTTTTATAATCTACTGTCTGAATTTTAGGCTCTGTAGATTGGTATTTAAAGCGGAATATAGGTCAAGTTTTAAATAATAAATTATTAAATCTTTTAGACAAATTATTTAAAAATACAAATAAAATATATTTTTCAAAATTTTAGATAGTGTAGTTTCTAAAGTGGATGAAAGTAGATGTTTAATATTTTTGTTAATATCTTTTAAACAAATAATTTAAAAATGTGATATATTTGTAATTCACATAGTAAGCCTTTTATTCAATATATTACATGCCCCAGTATTTCAAAATTTTAGGTAGTATAGTTTCGGAATGAAAGTGGGAAAATAGAATGTTTTATATTTTTGTTAATATCTTGTAAACAATCAATTTTGAAAATATGAAAAATGTATTTTTGTATTCCTCATAATTAATTTAATCTATAATTTGGCCCCCAAAATTAATATTAGTAATTTCTTCGTATTTTTCCTGCAAACAAAAAAAAATAGGTCTTATAATTTGGGGAATGAAGGGGAATGGGTAATTTTGTAAATGTTAATATATTTTAAAATATTCATTTTATATATATATATATATATATATATATATATATATATATATATATTATTAGATATTACGAAGTATACGAGTATTTGAGTAACTAGAAGCGAAAGCAGAAGGCTACGAGAATTATGCGAACCGACCTGAAGAGGGCAGATGTGACTCTGCCGAAACGTCGTCATTTTACCATCGATCCCGGCAGGTATCAGTTGAATTCCCGGAAACCATCTAATACATTTAGTGCCCGTGAAAACTTAAAAACAAATATATATATATATATATATATATATATATATATATATATATATATATATATATATATATATATATGATAAGGATTTAAATAATTGGGAGAAATTGATAATAGTTAGGGTACGTATATGCCACACAACATATATACAATATGCTTTGAATTTCTATGAACGTGACCTTTGCAATATATCATGTTAAGATTCTGTATATCAATTCACGGAGTTGTCATCCAAAAAAATGCAGGTCTTATAATGTTTGGGGAATTCAGAACGGGGGAATGGGTAATTGTAAGTTAAGTCAAATTTGTTTTTAAGTTAATATATTTTGGAGAAAATAATAAAATGTTTGTTTCGTATGTTATTAATATGTAAAATATATATATATATGTATATAGTGTATATATATTTATATATTTGTAATGTAAATTAGATTTTTTTATAAGAAATAACGAAGATATGTTACGAGTATGTCGATAACTAGTGAACTAGATAGTTTGGCGAAAGCAGATAGATTGCTACGATATCGACATGTTTAAATGCGAAACACAGACCTGAAAAGAGGCTGCAGATAGGAATATTGACATGTAAACTAGTTATCCTGCAAATTCCTTAACGCAAATTCGCAACATAATACTGATTACTAGTGGAATAAGCAGCCGTCATAACGTTAAGTTCCGCCTTAAAGATAAAACAGGGTAAACCATAAAATAGGGATATTTGTTAATTAATTGTTTATAACAATTTATTGTTTTTTTTGTTGAATAGTGGAGGTGGGAAATCTTCTTTATTGTTGGCAAGAATATTTTCAAACATATTCATGAAACATTGCAACCAGCCTGCCCTCCCCCATACATGAGGATGGTGCCTGGTGGAAATAATTAGTTAAGCATCACTGACAAATTTGACAACGCTATCTGACGTAAATTCTCACTAGAAGAATTGAAAATTTTGTATAACAATTTTGTAACATTTTTGGCAATGCATTCTTGCTCAATTTTTCGTTAATTAATTGAACCTTTTTTTTATTTTTATAACAAATTAGGCCAAATGTGCATTTTCCCTAGCCCCCCCATATGCCAATCAAAAAAACAAATACATAGTAATTTTGTAACAAATCAAAAATTTAGTCGGGGTCACGAGTTATTAACGCTGAGGAATTATCTGATGCAATAATTTGACAACACTATTATTCGTTGAATTTTGTACAATTTTGTAACGGCAATGAAAATGTTGTTAATTATTTGTTTATGACAAATTAGGCCAAACATTTCGCCAGCCCACCCATACGCCAAATTAAAAATTTGACAACGCATTGAATTTTGTACAATTTTGTAACAGCAATAAAAATTTCGTTAATTAATTGTTTATAACAAATTAGGCCAAACATTTCGCCAGCCCCCCCATATGACAAATCAAAAATTGACAACGCTATCTGACGAGTTGAATTTTGTACAATTTTGTAACAGCAGTGAAAATTTTATTAATTAATTGTTTATAACAAATTACGCCAAACATGTCGCCAGCCCCGCCCTCCATATGCTATATTAAAAATTTGAGGACTCTATTTGATTCGTTGAATTTTGTACAATTTTTTAACGACAATGAAAATGTTGTTAATTAATAGATAGTTAACAACAAGTGAGGCTAAATATGTCGCCAGCCCGGTCCTTCCTTTACTTGCTCTGAGAAATTGAAAACCTTGTCGGATTCGTTGAATTTACTACAATTATCTAAGGAAAATTAAACAGTTATACAAATTTATGAGGTGTTGTTGTGCTATTGCCTTTTTGAAAAAGGCAGTAGCACAACAACACCTTGAGCCAAAACCAAACGATGACCTCGCCGAAAAACCAAAAGCAGTCTTACCATACATCAAAGAACAACGGACAGAATTGGCCGAATTCTTCGAAGGCATGACATGTCGACAGCATACAAACCGCACCAGACCATAGACACAAGTTTAGGAAATCACAAACCAAAAGTTAAACTTAAAACCCAAGTGGTATATAGTATAACTTGTGGAACGTGCGACAAGGTATACGTCGGACAAATGAACAGGAGAATTTCAGCCCGTTTAGATGATTAGATTAGATTAGCTGTCAAAAATAAACAGAAAACATCGGCTCTGTTCCAACACCAACAATCGGGACATAAAATCAATTTCGATAGTTGCAAACAGATCGCACAAACAACTCATTACAAAACCAGACTAATACGAGAAGCCATTGAAATTTTCGAGAAAAGTTGGACATCTAAACCAAAAGAGATGACGCCATGCACATGTTTCTAACACATGGAAGACAATTATTCAACATTTTTTTCAAATAAAACAGAATTAGCCACGCAAAATACAAACCCGTCAACAAGTGAGACACCCGACCCGGCAGCAAAGGGGGCGGAGTCAACACCACCCAATCAGGCGCGATATAACCCCGACGGAGGCATATAAAATAAACAGCTCAGGTAGATCACCTCTCAGTTCACCGTAACAACGCATTGAGAATGGCAAGTGAGACCTTGGCGAAACGTCTGCAGGAATTTTATAGGATACCCCATAAGCAGTTGGAAATTAATGATAGCTGACATACAGGGCGGAGTAAAAGAAAATATCTATGCAGGTCGCTAAAAAAATGTTAAATAGAATGTTTTAACTCTATGTAGCTTATTAGCATTTGCATTTGCAGGGTGGTTGACAATATAGGATGTACTGGAATTATTATTATACATGGTGGTTAACTGTCAATAAAAAATACAATAGGATTTGGCGCTCGCATTAAACTATCAATGCATATACAGGGTAGTTAAAATTTCATATGGTGGTGTGAAATTATAGTTATACAGTGTGATTTAACGGAATATGTTATATTAGGTAAAGCCTGTAATGAAAGTTGTACATATATAGGGTGGAGCGGAATTATAGTTCATACAAAGTGTTTACATTAATAATGTTACATATATTTAAATGAAAGAATCTTGGAAACAAAAGTGTCTTGGTAGAACATGGCCAGATTAACCGGGTCGCTTATACAGAGTTTGTTGGATATGGAATTGTGGCTTATTTTAAAAAATAGAAGTTGAATTGTAGTATACATGTAACATAAGAAACTGTAAGAAAAAAATAGTATGTTAGGGAGTTTAAATTAGTTTACATAGCAAATGTCCGATTATTTGGATATATGTACGTTTATGATAAAACTTTGAATTTACGAGTGAAGCTGTCACCCAGGTACTATTCCTAATACGCACATTGAATTCAAAACGTGACACCAAAAATTGTTATCACAACTTTTCGAACTCAACATATGATACACTACGCCGTGAGGTGTTTTTTTGTTTTATCATAACTTTTGAAAGCGAAATATTTCATTTACATTTCAAGGCTAAACTATTGCCATTATTAAGGCTTAAGGTGTGATAACACGAAAATTTTATTTTTCCATTTTGTTTGCAACCATCGTAAAGGGCTGTTTTTATGCTTTTTCTCTCGAAAACGAGTTAGGGAAAAAGAGTGGTAGTCTCTTGGACTGAACAGTAGAATAATGAATTTCTACGAATTCATAATTTTCCGTCTATTCGTTAATTCCCTTGTACCAGTTCCTCGTTCTTTGGGCCATTCTTATTTTAATTCTAGGTAATATAAATTTCAGGAGTACTAAAATCGAATGGTCACTATATATTAAGTTACGACATTTCGAGTATTAATCCAAATATATAATTTAATCCTCATTTACCTAAAAAAATATAACTGAAAGGAACATGTTAATTTAAAGTTAATTCACCCACTGTTAATAGCATTAAATGTTGTAGACAATGCATTTCCTTATAATATGTAACCATAAATCCTTCACCTATTCATAGTTGTATTCTGGGGTGCATAATACGAGGTCATTTAATTCAATAGCAGATTAACATAAACATCACAACATGTTCCCTAGAATTTTCACTTTCGACCTTAGACTAGGTAAAATAGTCTATTGTTTTCACTATTCCTGTCAAGATGTATCCAAGGTACTTTAATCGTTTTTGAGTGATAAATCTTAAATTTGCACATAATAAAAGCATAAAAATAGTCTCGTTTACGATTGTTGCAACCGACAAACTGGAAAAATTATTTGCCCTGTTACGCAAGTAAACTTATTATGAGAAAAAAATGGTAACGAAGAACTTGAGACGCTATGCATATAATAGGTACACGAAATTTCTCTTTCCCATGAAAAGTTATCGACACTCAAACACTTAAATTTTTACCTGACGGCGTAGTGCATCATATGACTGTCATGTTTTGAATACTAGTGTGCGTATTATCAATGCGAATATAGACGTGGCCTGGGGGTATCGAACCCCCCCCCCCCGAAATCTTATAGAGAGAATGTCCTCTGTTTCCATGATTCAGTATTGTTAACCCACGCGATAGTTTTTCTTAGAACGCTGGTAAATTCCAGTTAGCGTGTCATGTATATACAATTTTATATATCCTGGAAATACATGAATAAAAATACACATTTTTAAAATGTATATCAGCCCGATTACAAATCAAAAAAATTATCCAACCCCCGCCCGGCGAAAAAATTTCTGATGTTACGGCCTTGGCTTCCAAGACCTTCAAGAGTTCTGACTGATATTTAAACTTAAATACCCATACAACTTTGTGTGTAAGAAACAGGGACCAGTTTATTAATTAAGTCTCTTCGTTTACAGGATGAATCAATAAATTATGTAAACACCACTTTCATTATTTACATTACCAGAACATATTCGTTTCGTTCTATTGACAAAAAGATCAATTTTCTGTTATGAAATATTTTAAATAGTTGAAAGTTGACGTAGTCTTTTAATGCGAGCGCCAAAAAGGGCATTAGTTTTTTAGAGACAAGAATGAAACTTATAGTTAACTGAAAAAACTGCATATCATCAAAAGTACAGATATGGCTGTGGTGTAAAATCTTGCAAAATACAGAGTTAATATTTATTTAATACGAATGTTGTAGCCATATTTGTCTTTTTTTTCAAGGTATGTGAAATATATTTCTTCATAGTATCTATGAAAATGCAAAAACTTTTGTGTTTTACGAAATCCATGTGTTTTGCTGCATAATATTTAGTATTTTGAAACTGCTAATTTAACATCACAGACACATAAACATCTTATAATTAAACAATGCCAGAATAATACATATACATTCATCGGTAGCAACATTTCAAAATTTTTAAGTTCTTATTTTATGTAATTTTAAACATGAGTTCCTATTCAGTTATGTGAATTGAAAAATGAAAATAGTACATAAATTATATATTAATAAGGACTTAATACTCGAGTCGTAACAAAATAGTGACAATTATTTTAGTACTCCTGAAATTTCGATATCCGCCAGCCTCAATTAAAAGAATGGCCCAAAGAAAGAGGCCTGGTACAGGGAATTAACGACCACCAGTCCCTACGGATAAATTATTTGCTTTTACTGTTCAGTCTCAAGGTATCGACGTTGCTTGATTTCTGGTACATCAGCGCCCTTATCGCGTGGTTAACATTCTCACATGTAAACAAGGGACATATTTTACTTAAGGCGTGTTCTTCTATAAAAGTCTATATTCGTTGGTAGTATCCAATTCATTTCCTTGCTCATATATGTGTATCTGAAGGTCAATACAATTTTTCATAATAATAAACTCAGGTTGTGCAAAATCTGTCTTTTTGTATACATTCTTTATATAAGATATTCTTTATATTTATGTTGACATTGAACATCTAATTTTGGAGACATGCTTACGGTTGATGTTGATAAAAATTTTAAAATTAATAAGAAAAATTTATATAACTGTTTCATTTTCAACGAATCCGACAAGGTTTTGGATTCCTTCCGTAAAGGAAGGACCGGGTACATATTTAGCCTCTCTTGTTATTAACTATTAATTAACAACATTTTCATTGTCCTCAAATTTTTGACATAGCATATGGTGGGCTGGGCTGGCGAGATATTTGGCCTAATTTGTTATAAACAATTAATTAACAAAATTTTCATTGCTGTTACAAAATTGTACAAAAATCAACGCATCAGATAGCGTTGCCAATTTTTTGATTTGACATGTGGGGGGGGGTTGGCGACATGTTTGCCCTAGTTTGTTATAAACAATTAATTAACAAAATTTTCATTACTCTTACAAAATTGTACAAAATTCAACGCGTCAGATAGCGTTGTCAAATTTTTGATTTGGCGTATGGGGGGGCTGGCGAAATATTTGGCCTAATTTGTTATAAATAATTAATTAACAAAATTTTCATTGCTGTTACAGAATTGTACAAAATTCAACGAATCAGATAGCAATAATTTTGTTTTGATTTGGCATATGGGAGGGCTGGCGAAATGTTTGGTCTAATTTGTTATAAACAATTAATTAACAAAATTTTAATTGCGGTTACAAAATTGTACAAAATTCAACGAATCAGATAGTGTTGTCAAATTATTGATTTCACAATGGGGGGGCTGGAGAAATAATTCCTCAGCCCCCCCATCCGACAAGTTAATAACTCGTGACCCCGACTTGTACAAAATTCAATAATGCTGTTACAAAATTGTACAAAATTGTTACAAAATTACTATGTATTTGTTTTTTTGATTGGCGATATGGGGGGGCTAGGGAAATGCACATATCGAACTCGGGGCCTCAATCTGCCTACTCCCCAAGAGTCACTAGGTATATTTAAATAAAAAAAAGGTTCAAAATCTAGTTTGGAAACACACTTATCCAATAAATCGTCCATTATAAATTGAGCAAGAATAGGAGAAATTTTTGCTCCCATCGGGGTGCCAAAAATGTGTCGGTAAAACTGATTGTTAAAAACAAAATAGGTGTTATTGAAAACATAAACAATAATTTCCAAAAATTCTTCTAGTGAGAATTTACAATGGTTTGTTATAGTGGTACTTGCAGATGTGGAATACTGCTTACAATTTTGTGACAATCGTACTAATAAGAACATCTTGTCAGCTAAAATTACGAATGCTATAACTAATTATTTCCACCAGGATATTCACCATCCTCATGATTTTCTAAACTCGTGGTACAATGAAGGCAAGTTATTCCTAAACAACAATAACAATATTTGCATCACTAAAGCAGACAAAGGAAATGTCACGGTTGCAATGTTTCATGATGAGTATGTTAAACTTTCTGAAAATATTCTTGCTGACAACAATTTTTACAAGAAGATCCATAAGGATCCCACCTCCACTATTCAACAAAAAAACAATAAATTGATTCTTAAACTAAAAAAAGACTCAGTTATTGACCACCATACTGCATCTAAACTCACCAGCTATAACTCTCTAGCCCCAAGGTTTTATGGTTTACCCAAAGTACACAAACCAGTTTTATCTTTAAGGCCAATCATTTAACATCTTTTGTTACGGATATCCTGACGGCTGCTTATTCCACTAGTAATCAGTATTATGTTGCAAATTCCTTTGAATTTGCTAAAAAAGTTAACGATTTGCAGATTCCTGATAACTATATCCGTATTAGTTTAGATGTGGTGTCACTGTATTCCAATATTCCTATCGAATTAGTAGTTGACAGCATTAAAAAGAGATGGTCCAGAGATTTTTGGCACCCCGATGGGAGCAAAAATTTCTCCTATTCTTGCTCAATTTATAATGGACGATTTATTGGATAACTGTGTCTCCAAACTAGATTTTGAACCTTTTTTTTATTTAAACATGTAGACGATATCATCACATCTATTACCAAGAAAACAATAAACTTCAGGTTTTTAATTGTTACAATCAACATATCCACTTCACCACGGAAAAAGAAACCAATCGGGGAGTCCCGTTTTTAGACACGATGGTTATTAGAGGTGAAAACCAAACTATTGTATTAGATTGGTATCAAAAACCTTCCAGTTCAGGGAGATTTATGAATTTCAATAGTTATCACAATCTTAAGACAAAAACCAACATGATTCTACGTCAAAAAATAGAATTCTTAACATCTGTCATCCCAAACTTGTGGAAAAAGATTTGAGAAAACCAAGTTACTGGAGAATTCTTATCCAAAAAAATTAATTAACAATCTTTTGTTTTCTACGCCACGTTTAGACAATTACAAATTTTGTACGGAAACCAATCCTACAATGCGCTCTCAAATTTCTGGAATAGCACCAAACCTCCCATCTGACACTACCTCGTTAATCTACATGTCTCTACCTTACACTCGATCGTGAACTGACCCCGAGACTTTCCAAAATTTTACATCCTATTAATAACATACGAGTGGCTAACAAACATTTTAAAAAAGTGGCAAGTATTTTCTCCAAGGTCAAGGATAAAATAGACAACAATAACTTATCAAATGTTGTTTACAGAATAAATTGAACTTATTGCGACTTACAATACATTGGGCAAACAAAAAGACATCTCCAGGATCGTGCCATTTCACATAAAAGTGACGTTAGACTGAATAAAGTCACGTGTGCCCTAGCTGAACATTGCAAAACAGAGGAACATAATCCCGATTTTAATAATGTTGAGATTTTGGATGTGAGTGAAAATAGTTTCAAGATGCATTTTTTAGAAATGGCTCATATATTTCAAAATGACAACTCCGTGAATAGGAGAACTGATATACAGAATCTTAACATGATATATTGCAACCTTTTGTCTTTCTCGTCCCGTTGAGGTCACACACATTTACATTCATAGATTTCCTTTTTTGGTTTTACAAAAACTTCAAATTTTCCAATATTACATATTGTATATATGTTTTGTTCATGTACATGCATATACGTATGTGTATATGTATGTATATATTTTTATCCCTAACTATTTTGCCTGCCTCATCAATTTCCCCCAATAGAGTGTTTTGTTGATTTACTTTTAATCCTTATCAATATATATATATATATATATATATATATATATATATATATATATATATATATATTGACTGAAGAAGGTACCGCTAATCTGCAATTTGTCACATTGTCACAATCTAACCTCATAAAAGGGAATAATTTTTTTAATTATTTGATTTTCACATATTAAGTGTTACCTTTGGCATGTATGAAGAATTCCATTATTAAATCTTGCTTCAAATTATTTGGTAAATACTTATGTACTCCTTATGTACTCCTTTAATTTTAATTTCACTAAATGAGCCATAGTAATTTTTGAAGCTTGTTGTATGTCCAACTTAGACTTATTTATCTTTTCCAGTTAGGCTGAAGAAGCTGTAAAACCAACAGCGAAACGTTCCTATGTACAAATAAATTTAGAACAAAATAAAATTCCGTTTTATTGGAGCATACCCAAAATAAGAAATTTCCAAATTTTAATATTTTACTCCAAAGAAGAACAATCTATATATATATATATATATATATATATATATATATATATATTCGTCGTAATGAGTAATTTTATTTTTAAATTTAATTCTGTAATTTACTCCCCCCCCCCCAACTAATATTACGGTTTTTTCCTTATTTCTCCGGTAAAATTCAGGTGAGGCCCTATATCTCTATTTTTTTCAAAATTGTACAGCTTATAGTTTCGGAGATAAGATAGGGGGAATGGGTATTTTTTTTATATTTTTGTTAATATCTTTAAATTATATTTGTTTTCGCCATAATGAGCCATTCATTTGATATATTACATGATGGGTTAGAAACAATGTTAATTGTATATTTTCCATTTAATTCTATAATTTGCCCCCAAAAATTAATAGTAGAGGTTTCTCCTTATTTTCCGGTAAAATTAAGTTGAGTCCCTATATATTTATTTTTTTTCAAAATTTTGCTTCTTATAGTTTCGAAGATAAGGGGGGAAACGGTCGATTTTTTTAGTTTTTCCCCACAGAACATCAACATTTCTTCATTTACGATATGTAGTCCTGATCAGGTCACCAAACCAGTAGTTTAGGAGAAAATTGCTACGATGTGAAAGACAGAGAATTCCCGATTGATATTATAAGGGTATCCGTATATTATACATACGGGACCCTAAAAATGATATTTTTTGTTATTTATGAATCAGTACGTTTACAATTACTTAAAAGACTGAAGAAGAAATAAAGGATTACGAAAGTTTTCTGAACTAAGAAGTGTTTACTACTTATTTAACAACAACAAAGGCTGTTTTCCTGTAATATTTACTACATTATATATCAGAGTGTTATATTTGGGTAGATTTTACTTTAAATTTAATTTTTAAGGAATTTATTGAATAATATTTCATACATTTCCTTACCTTTTTTACGTCCCTTTTTCTTTTCTCAGGACTCGGGTTTTGGGCTTAATGTCCCAATTTACTTCAAATAATTTAAGCTGTTAAGCTATTAAAGTAATATTATTTACTGTTTGTCATTCTAATTTTATTTTCTGTCACTGTTCATTCTTTTGTACGCAAGACAATACATACAATATATATTGTTTCTGGTTACGGAACCTTCATCAGTTGCTCTTCCCACAATTGAATGTCCTCTCGAACACTTCTTTATGTATTTGAAACATTTCGTTAAATTTGAAGACGCGAGATGTATGTCGGTCTTTACATCTTGTGTCTTCAAACATGATATTACTTGTCAAAAATAATTTTCTTTATTTATATTTTCCAAAGAAATTAAAAATCCATGTAATTTATATTACAAGTTTAATAGTTTCCAAATTATTAAACTATACCTCCAAAAATAATCCTTTCAAACTCACATTCATTCCTTATTTCATCTAATGTCACAAATTATTATTACTATCATCTACTAAATAGACATACACTTTCAAATTTTTCCTCTACATAAATAGTCAAATATAGTTACTCACAGTTTGTCCCTCACACCTCACTAATTCATTCTTCAAGAACTTCTCCCGCCTACATCTGCTCATTTCCAATTTCAAATTCAATATTCTCATTCAAGTTAAACGCTTCATCCAACGACTTCTATAATTTGTGAACCAGGTTTATTTCGTCCAAGGAATTAGTTTATACACCTTTTTAACGTAGTTATATATATATATATATATATATATATATATATGATTTAGGTGGTTTCCGGGAATTCATCCGCGTAGTTGATAACTGATCCCTGCCGGGATCGATGGTAAAATGACGACGTTTCGGCAGAGTCACATCTGCCCTCTTCAGGTCGGTTCGCATAATTCTCGTAGCCTTCTGCTTTCACTTCTAGTTACTCGAATACTAAGATTTTCAGAAGCACTCGCGCTGTTATATAGTCGCGGCTCGGCGCCTATTGGTTGGCACAGTGAACGGCTGCCTGTGATTGGCCCTGGGCGCTCAGTGGGCACGCCTCCTGCCTGCTGATTTGTTATTTCCGGTTGAGTTGTTATTGGACGGGTCCGGGCCGGTACAGTGTTTAATAGAATTTTCCACCAATTGGTGTCTCATGCTCCTCGTCTGTTTGTCTTGGTTTTGACTTTAGGGCTCTTTGTATATTTCGGTCTGTAAATCCGTTTTGTCTCAGAGCTGTTTTTAAACTGTCTATTTCCTGTTTGATGTTATCCTGGTCAGCTAGCCTTTGTGATCTGGTTACTAAAGTCTTGACCACGGCTTGTAGTTGGGCTGGGTGGTGATGAGAATTAGCATGAAGGTATCTGTTGATGTGAGTTGCTTTCCTATATACTGTATGGCTAAGGGTTCCATCTTCCTTCCTATTTATGAGAACGTCAAGGAACGGCAGTTGATTGTTGGCTTCAACCTCCATGGTAAATTTTATTTTGTGATGGATGCCATTAAGGAGGTCTAAAAAAGTATTGAGGTGTTCCCTCCCATGAGGCCAAATCACAAATGTATCATCCACATATCGCAACCATAAACTGGGTTTAAGAGTTCTTGTTCTTAGTGACAACTCCTCAAAGTTCTCCATAAAAAGGTTTACTATAAGTGGTGAGAGTGGCGATCCCATTGGAGCTCCTTTCACTTGTTTGTATCGTTGGTTCTCGTAAACAAAATAGGTGTTCATCAGTCTAACCTCACGGCAATTGGAAACGAATAAAACCGTTTATAACTTATCTTCCGTCCAATTGAACTCTTCCTCGATTGGCGTGTTGGCTAAGGAATTCAATTACGCTATTGCTCCCTCTCACATACCAACAGAGAGCATAATATGTGGCGTGGAAACAGCAGTTTCAAAATTAGATGCGAACACCGCTGAAATAATTAGACAAGATGTGTCACATGTTCTAAGGAGGTCTAAACCACCCAAAAGGAACATATCTATCGAAGAAAATGAGGCCTTGAAACAACTTCGCCTCAACAAGGACATTGTCATTCTACCTGCTGATAAAGCAAATGCTACTGTAATTTTAGATACAGCGAATAATTCAAACAAAATTCAAACATTGCTACAAGATCCAGCATATAAACAAATTACCGACCCAACAACTTATTTGGAGAAAACAACCAAGGCCAAAATCCAAGCAAGTAGGATCGACAAAAATCTCCAACTGCAATTACTTCCGCGTGAAAAGTCATCAAGATGTCCGAAATTCTATGGGTTGCCAAAAGTACATAAAGAAGGTGCACCGTTGAGGCCAATAGTAAGCTCAATTGGATCCCCAACACAATACCTAGCCAAATACCTAGCCCAACAACTTCAACCGTTTGCAGAGGAGGCAGACTCATATGTGAAAAATTCGACACATTTCATCGAAATACTTAGAAAAACGGTCTTACAACCAGAGTGTCTTCTTGTAAGTTTTGACGTAGTGTCCTTTTTCACCAACATCCCTATCGGCGAAGCCTTGAATATCATAATAGAAAAATACAAACGACCTCAACACTTTGTAGACTTAACAAGGCACTGTCTGATGAACACCTATTTTGTTTACGAGAACCAACGATACAAACAAGTGGAAGGAGCTCCAATGGGATCGCCACTCTCACCAGTTATAGCGAACCTTTTTATGGAGAACTTTGAGGAGTTGGCACTAAGAACAACAACTCTTAAACCCAGTTTATGGTTGCGATATGTGGCTGATACATTTGTGATTTGGCCTCATGGGAGGGAACACTTCAATACTTTTTTAGACCACATTAATGGCATCCATCACAAAATAAAATTTACCATGGAGGTTGAAGCCAACAATCAACTGCCGTTCCTTGACGTTCTCATAAATAGGAAGGAAGATGGAACCCTTGGCCATACAGTATATAGGAAAGCAACTCACACCAACAAATACCTTCATGCTAATTCTCATCACCACCCAACTACAAGCCGTCGTCAAGACTTTAGTAACCAGATCACAAAGACTAGCTGACCAGGATAACATCAAACAGGAAATGGGCATTTTAAAAACAGCTCTGAGACAAAACGGATTTACAGACCGAAATATACAAAGAGCCCTAAAGTCAAAACCGAGACAAACAGACGAGGAGCATGAGACACCAATAACCAAGGCTTATTTACCGTATGACAAGGGGACCACGGACAGTATTGTAAGAATTCTACGGAGACACAATATCGATACTATTTTCAATACAGACTGAAAAATAAGCACGGTGTTGAGGACTCCGAAGACGAGGATCCCTTTAGAACAACAGGGAGTGTACGAGATTCCATGTGCAGACTGTCATAAAAACTATGTGGGGCGAACTAATAGAAGAATTCAAGCTAGACGTGATGAACACCAGGACGCTGTAAGAAAGCAGGAAAAAACAACATCTATTGCGGAACACGCCACCACGATGTCACACCGAATAGACTTTGAAAACACCAGAGTACTGGCAAATATAGAACACCCGAAATCAAGACTCGTAAGAGAGGCAATTGAAATAGCGAAGAGGCCTCATAGTCTAAACGCACGCAATGAAATTCAGAACTTATCGAATTGTTGGAAAATTCTATTAAACACTGTACCGGCCCTGACCCGTCCAATAACAACTCAACCGGAAATAACAAATCAGCAGGCGGGAGGCGTGCCCACTGAGCGCCCAGAGCCAATCACACGCAGCCGTTCACGGTGGCAACCAATAGGCGCCGAGCCGCGACTATATAACAGCGCGAGCGCTTCTAAAAATCTATTCGAGTAACTAGAAGCGAAAGCAGAATGCTACGAGAATTATGCGAACCGACCTGAATAGGACAGATGTGACTCTGCCAAAACGTCGTCATTTTATCATCGATCCCGGCAGGGATCCGTTATCAACTAAGCGGATGAATTTCCGGAAACCACCTAAAACATATTATATATATATATATATATATATATATATATATATATATATATATATAGGATATAAGGCAATGTTTTTCCGGGAGAAACCACCTAAAACATATATATATATATATATATATATATATATATATATATATATATATATATATTTCAACGATATCTCTCTTGAGAGAGATCCCATCAAAACGTCAAAATGTCTTTTCTAAGACAAATATGAAAATATCGGGACGCAGCCAAACTTCTTGGGTTACAAAAAATAAATACTCTTAACTATTTGAGAGCTTTCGAAATTATTTTATTTCATCCTCAGTCCATATACTGCAAACAATACAAAATATTAATAATTTAAAACAAGTAAAAAATTAAACACTTACGTTAGTTGAGGTTGTGTAAGTAGAAAAACGTTTACAACTATAAAACTTTTGAATATTTTTAAAATTTTGGCAATTCAACTAACAAAATTGTCACGTTGGCATATTTAATTTGAATACATGTAATGTATTTTTTTATAAAGTTTACCCGTCTATTTTTATTATTTGTAACTTACTGATGAATTTAAAAATTATTTAGGAAACAAATATTCATTGGGTAGCAAAATTTGACTTTTTATTTAATCAATCTGAGAAATCTCTGTATTATATTCGGATTGATTATGAGTAGTCGAAATCTCCATTACCAGTAAAGGTGGAAACACATTATCGTCACGTCACGTGAGTTCACATGCTATTACTACGTCACGTGACGTCACGTGACGTCATGTGACGTGACGTGACCTTCGTGAACTTCTACCAGATTTAAAAGCATGTATAAAATTGTATCATTGTATTGCAGATATTTCGAGTGTGCCGTGAATGCCGTAATAGCATGTGATCTCACGTGACGTGACGATAATGTGTTTCCACCTTAAGTTACAATAAAAATACTGCACGCGAATGTACACAGGGTATTCTATCTCAAACGAGCTTATGGTTATTTTCAAAACTATTGCAATAAGAAAAAAACAGGTCGATTTTTGTTTCGAGGGGGAAATTTTTTGAGGTGAAATAGCGCTTGCGCGCATTCAACATAAACATGCCAGTTCAATGACCTTGAGATTTGAGATAGGGAAAATAGGTGTTGTCGTATATCATTTGAAAGCCCTTTTACGGACTATACCGTCCTAATAAAATTTTTCATTGCAATTTCTGTACATGTAATAATAAAAGAGTATTAAAAAACAAATTTACTTTACAATACAATGCCTCTAAAGCAAATGTTCAAAGTGTCTTCCATTGACTTCCATACAATAGTACAACCTTGACTGAAAGCCGTCTCTTACATGGGTCAGCATAGTCGGTGTTATTTGACGACACTCCGCTATAATTCGATGGCGTAGTTCGTCCTAATTCTCAGGCTGAGTCATAAAAATTTTAGATTTTACATGTCTCCACAAAAAAATCCAAAGGGTTCAGATCAGGTGATCGGGCAGGCCATTCTATAGGACCTCTTCTTCCAATCCAGCGACCAGAGTATTCCAAATCGAGGTATTGACGAACTGGTGCGGCGTAGTGAGGAGGAGTTCCATTTTGTTGGATATGCAATTGCTCTTCGTGTAGTAGAGGAGCATTTTTTTCTATTATCAATGCATTAATTTCATTTTCCAATATATTGTGATAAATTTCACCCTTTTGTATTACCAGGAATAAACAGGGGTCCAATTAGATGATTTCCCAAAATCCCTGCCCAAAAGTTTAGTTTTATCGGATGTTGACTATGAGCTTTTCGAAATAAATGAGGATTTGTATCGCTCCAAAACCTACAGTTATGTCGGTTAACCTCCCCATGAAGTGAAATAGTGCACTCATCCGAAAAGCAAACATTGTAGCAGAAATTCGGGTTTTCGATCATACGCTGGGTCATAATTTCGCAAAACTCTTGCCTTCGATCCCAGTCATCCTCATTCAATTCATGAAGTAAATTAATTTTGTACGGATGGAATTTGTACTTATGCAAAATAATGGCCCCTTCATTCATTACTGAGCCCGTCTCAACAAATTTTAAAATCAACTCCAATACGTATTTATGACGAACTAGGTTCGGGATGGTTTTGGTTAAAAACTCTTGCAGTAGATCGAGCACAATTTTGATTTTGATAATAAAGACTTACCAGCTCAACACGTTCTTGCAATGTGTATACCATAATTATCTTTTAAATTTTCAACAAATCACTAAAGTAATAACTTGACAGATAAATGTACAATGCTTTAAATGATCGAATAAAGGTCAGAACAGATAAACAAACTTGCTGTAAATATCAGCAAAAAATAATTTAAAATAAATGAATGTTTACATTTAATATTTTTTTTGTAATGGGTGTTATTACAGGGTGCAGCAGTGAAACAGGATGGTTTAAGAGCGTACTATAAAAGAACTCCTTTTTAATACTTTTCCATGCATTTAATTTAGTAATCCGGTTTTACTACTAGGTCCGTTAAGTTTTCTGTTATATGAACAGAAATTGAAGTAAAAAAAAATATTACGACGGTATAGTCCATAAAAAGGGCTTTCAAATGCTATACAACAACACCTATTTTCTCTATCTCAGATCTCAAGGTCATTGAATTGGCTTGTTGATGTTGAATACGCGCAAGCGCTAATTCACCTCAATAACTTTTCCCCTAGAAACAAAAATCGACTTGTTTTTTCTTATTGCAATAGTTTTTTTGGCTCGTTTGATATGTAATACCCTGTATATTTTGTTAACTTATACTGTGCCTGGAAAGACAAATGAGAGTAATAAAACTGGGTTACAATAATCGTCAACTGTCAACTTTACTATTATGCTATATGACACACTGAACCGTGCGTGTGTTGAGGTGTCAGCACTCCAAAATCTGAAGTGTTACCCATCCCTACTTTACTCGAATGCAACTATAAACATACTATATAACTCCCGATGACGATCGCAATGCAAGTATTTAGGAATATTTAAAGATTTACGTATTTAATTAATTTAATATAGAGGTGAAACATGTTTATTTGATTGTACTTTAGTAAATCTGTCTTTTTATTGATGGTATTGGACTGACCATTAATGAAGACCATCTCCAAGAAGTTACGTTTAAAATTGTTACGTTCAATGGCCAGAACTTGTGGATTTTCAAAGGCAGGAGAATGGTTATATTCTAAACAGTGGGTGGCTAAAGCACAACTTCCCTTTTTCAATTTTATATCACTCTTGTGTAAGGTCATTCAGGGCAGTTGCTACAGTCAATTTTATATATAACTTTAGATTTAAGATCATTTTATCTTTTGTTCTGCTAAATAGATGATTAATTGTTTTGATAGATTTATGAGCAAATTTTATACTAGTTTCATTTTTGAAGATCTTCAATACTTTTGGAGTTAGTTCTTTGACATATTGTATAGAGGCATAGCAGTAATTTGCGTTAGAAGTTTCTTGGATAATATTATTTACATGAAAGTTATTCTGACTTGTTGACATGACAGTGTACAGACTGATACGATGTTCACAACTATCTCTCAACAAATATGGGATATTAAATAATATTTTGTTAAGTAATTTATAAGGATAAGAATTATTTAGGAATAATGTTAACAAAACTTGTAGGCTCTTATCTTTGAACGGTGGATGGCAAATTTTAAGAACTCTATTTTTCATGGTACTAACCAAGTTTATTTTCATTTTAAGTGGGTGATTCGAGTGAACATTCATATATCTTCCTGAACTGCTAGGTTTCCTATACGAATCTAACTTCAGAATATTGTCAGTGTTCCTAAATATTCGTGTGTTCAAAAAGGGAATACTATGTCCCTTTTTGGACACACGAAAATAACGAACTTGTATGAAGGAGGTAGTTTTAGGTGTTAATTGGCAATAAAATATGGCCACAAGATCATTTCGATAGCGCTGCTCATTTCGAAGATATGTGGCTATGCGAACTTTTATCTAAGGCGGGAATTTATCACGTGAAACTGCAGCCATTAATTAGCAATAAATATCCATTGCTGTTTACAAGGGGAGATACGGGAGTAAGTAGGTATGTTTTTTATTTGACATAACTAGAGGATACACGGAGTTGCTTTGGGTATTTACACTGGTGTCGTCTGATAGCAATTAATTAGCAATAAAATTAACCTAAGATCACCCCGACAGCGCTATTTGTTTGAGAGATGTAACTATGGCTATGCCAAATTTAAACTTGGAATATGTTGAAGCAAGGAACTGTATTATTGCATAATAAATTAGCAATAAATTATAGTGTAGGTCCCATTTGGACGTTATGAAACGGCTAAGCAATATAACTTAACAGACATGTCAAATTTGATCAGCTTCTTTCGTAAATCACACTAAAACACCATCATACGAGTATAAAAACATCTCACCCAAGTTGGTCAAAAGTTAAGTATCAATTTTTGCTGATATTATGCCGAATTTGTTGTTATCTGCTCTTTAATAGTTAAATTGTAGACATATGAATTAGTTTATCACTTAAGTGACTTAATTATTGGAGTTTTAGAACATTTTCATGAAAATTGATTTATTAAAGCAAACAATAGGTAACGATATTTACATTTTTCCACAACAATAATTTCGCAGATACTCTAGGAATAAGTACCCACTTCAATTATTATCAAGGTAAATTTAAAATTTATCTGAATCGAACTAGACACAAATTACATAACACTCTGAGGTAATGAATTAATATGAGGTTTAGCTTGACACTAGTCCTTTATTTATTTAAATTTGCAGTAAGTGTATATTCCTATAAAATTTACTAGTTTTGAGTTGTTACTTTAGTCCGCAGATTTAATTCTAACATTAAAGACGGGACAGATAGAAGGATATGCTAGAACTACTCCGATTGGCAAGATTTTTCACGCATTTCAAGGTATTCCATTTGGAAAAAGCCCAGAGGGAAACTTAAGATTTCAAGTAAGAGAACGATTTCAGATCGATAAAAAATTAGTATCATAGTATAATTAGCTAAAATGAAACCTGTAAAATTTACGTGCATCTAGACTTTTTTAAAATTTGAAATATTTCATTTTTAATTAAGAGTATATTGAAAGCAACATTTATAACAAATGGTTTAGATATATTAAAATATTAAACAAAATATGTAATAGTTGAATGTACTTTCAATATGATACTTAAATAACGATAAATATTAAAAGCACATCCCAATTTCTGAGTCATTGTTCCAGTTACAAAAATTATTGGCAATAGCAAACTAATTTTTATTTATTAAGTCACATTTCATCAAAACACTACTTTGAAAATAGCTATGCGAAGTAAATGCTCCAATTGGTCTTTATTCAAATAAATTTGTTCCCTAATTAATATCGAATTGTATTACTATCTGAACTCCAACTTTGGTTAAGTAGTAAGCATTACATGTGATTATGTCAGTTTGCAACTCAAGCAGTTTTATTAATTTTTATGAAATTTGTTTAATTTCAGATTTATTAAATGATTCACAAAGAAATATTTCCAAACTAACCGCAGAATAGTAAAATGTAAAATGAAGGTCATTAATACTGATTTTACCCAATAGTGTAATCCAAATTTCTCGTTACATGTAGGCTATTTCCAGAAATGAATTCCTCCATCATTTACTAGAGTACTTGGAATGGAACCAACCAACTATTTAGAATTTAGCAACTTCAATTGTTACTTTGTTTCTGCGTTAGAAAAATTGCAATGTAAAACGTTGTGCGTATTTACATTAAACTTTATTTTGCCTGTACATTGAGGTTTTTCTCCATATTTTTTTGCAAACAATAAGTATTTGAAATTTGTAAATGGGGACCAAGGTGTAGTAAGGCAATTTCAAAAAATTGCCAGGCTAATTGGTTCTATGTACAAAAATCCTTCCTCAAAGATATTCTGAGAGAAAGAAGTGTCTACAAGATGATCAACCAGTACTCCTGTATATACATATGTTTTTTTATATTTGTGATATACTGGGTAGGCCACTTTAATCTATGCATCCGAATTCGCTTAGTTTCCAAACATGGTATGAAAAAACCTTCATAAAAAAATTGAATTTCATTTTCAAGGTCATTTGAAGTTTAAGGGTGTTTTTTTAAATGGGTACTCCTGTTTTTGACACCCAACTCGGGAACAGCGGGAAATTTTACATCTGAAATGATATTACATTTTTTCTGGCGTTCAGGAGATCATTTCAGGATCAAAAGCTGTAAAAAGCTAGAACTGGCTACTTTTCACATTTTCCGACTAAATAACAATGGAAAAAATATTTTGAAATAAATTTTCTTGTTTTTTTTGATAAATCAATCACCACCAACCTTCCAGACAGTACCCATCCGACAGGCTTGTGTGTAGGTGTATTAAGATTACACAACTGAGCAATGTCTACAGGAACAAATAGCTGACCCAGTGATTGAACCAATCCTATCATTCAAGAAGAGCTTGCACAGGCCACTATGGGACGAGTTAGCGAAAGCGTTCGGAAGTCATGTTAAAGGGAGTGCGGGAAAGCGATGATGACAGCGAAATCAAGTCTTAACTGGTAGTTGTAAGAAAAAGGTACCCCTGTGCTGACCGAAGTACATAATGGGATTACCAGAGGTGATCTGGGCATAAATAAGACTCTGGATAAAATTCGCTAACGACATTACTGGGTAAATTATGTCGAAGACATCAGAGCGTGGTACCGGAAATGTGACACCTGTGCAGTACAATGTGGCCATCCCATTTGAAAGAATACCTATAAATGGTGCTGGTCCATTCCCCGAGTCTGAGAGAGGTAAGTGCATCCTGGTCGCTATAGATTATTTTAGTAAATGGCCTGAGACGTACGCCATACCCAATCAGGAACCAACCACGGTGGCAACCGTGTTGATAGAACAGCTGTTCAGCAGGTTTGATATCATGTTGGAGTTACATTTGAACCAAGGACGTAACTTTGAATCCAACGAGAACACTCTTGCATCTACGATCGGACGGAATGGTTGAAAGATTCATAATCTCTATAAGGTCGTCAGCAACAACTAGCGTTTTTGTAGTGAGCTTATTCCCCTATTCCTATTGGCCTATCGCTCAGCCATTCACAACAGCAAAGGACTGACTCCAGCCAAAGTCGAATTCGGACCGGATGACAGACTACTATGTGACTTGTCCTTTGCATCACCAGAAAAACCGTCCCATCAAGTTAACAATTATGCCGACTAACTCCAACAAGGCAACCTAACCACGCATTAACTATCCCGGGCGGAGATGCGATCAAATGAAGTGGGGTTTCAAGAGAGAGATAAGGCCTGTCTATACAATTATTTAGTGTAAAAAACAGAAGAAACACTCTTTAAGCAAAAAAAGTATTTCTAATACGTACGATTACGTACAAAAAGAGGAACTGAAATTTTGAGTTTTAACGCGAATTGTTCGAGAGCAACTGAGATGATTATAAATGTGACCGCACGACGGGAACAGCTGATGTATGTTTAACATTTCCCACTTAGTTTAAGACAAGTAGTGAGTTGTTAATTCTAAATTTTTATAGACTTATTTTCGGTGTTAAAATTATTTTTAACATGGAATTTATAAGAATATAAAAAATCTACACAACAAATTTATGTGTGCACCCTCAGAAAATCCCGTAATTCTCTGCAGTAGTTGACTTGTAACGCAATAAGAAGCCGTGAGCTGAAGATTTAGGAGCGCACAGGTTTCATCTCGCGGCGGCCGCGTTAATTTGAACAGTGGGTTACGGGTTCGCGAAGACTTCATCTTGAGGCGGCCGCCTTAATTTAAACAGTATGTTGCGGGTTACGGCAGACGTAGATAGTTAGGAAGGTGTCGTTCCGACTATATGCGCTATGTAGTTATTTGAGAGAGGTTTCTTCAGAAGAATGGGTATTTGAATGTTACAGGTAGATTTTCGGATGTTGAAATTCGACATGTTGGCATTTGGCATATTGCAGTTCGACATTCGCCATGTTGAAATTAAGTTGGATTTTCGGAAGCTGAATCAGGGTACAGATGTTAGAATTGAAGCTGAATAGCTGGCAGTAAGAACGCGATTGTTGGATAGCAGAAATTTGGATGTTAGAACAGGTCTGGGAATGTTAGAACTACGATTGTTGGAAACGGGAATGCTTACAACGAGGATGCTAGAAACAGGATAGTGGGAACAGGAATGCTAGAATTGAGAATGCTGGAAATCGGAATGCTAGAAACGGGATAATGGGAATGGGAAAGACTTTGGATATTAGCTTACTGGATTCTGGCAGGCTGAATTCTGGAAGTTGGATTGTCGAATGAATGTTGAAATTCGGCATTCGGCATTTGACTCGTGAATTTCGAATTTTTAGATATCAGATATTTGGGAATAAAGTGGTAATGTTTGTATATGTTTGTCAGCATCGATAATAACGTCAGCAACAAGGTGGGATGTAAGGCATACCGTACCTTGTTATCAGTCTGCCGATCAATATTGTATGCCTTATGTTTCTCGTTATTTGTTGAAAAGGTAGGGCTTATGACTTCACCGAAAAGTGGTGTGAGGCCCTGTTTGAGGGACCATTATTGCTAGATTGCAGAATTCTCTAGATCTCGGAAATCATGACATTGGCGTTCAGTGACATATGCTTCGAATGTTTTGATAGCTAATATTTGTATAAAGGAACTGAATATGGAACGGAAACTATTAAATCTTTATTCAATACATATGAATTACCTATTTGAGTATTGTATTTGAGTATTCCTTAGATCTAGGGAAAACACACTTAAATTGTTCCTCAAGACAATATAGTTCAATAGTACATCGTTTGACGGTAGCTGATGGAATGTGGATATATGCAGTGTATGCTATGTTGACAAATTCAAAACCAAAATTTGCTTCTAAAATTTAGTGTCGCCTTCTTGGTATGAATTAAAAGATTTTAAGAAACCAAGCATAGTTTATTGCTGAATATTGGTGAATACACAGGCTCAAAAAGTACTACTTAAAACGCTAATATTAAAAAATTTATTGTACATTAGATTGCTCAAAGACATCCGATTATATACTAATAAGAAATGAACGATTGTCGGTCTATACGCCCGCTTGCCAAATGGTACCCAAACAAAGAAGCAAATAAATAATTAACAAAAATGTATATATGTATGCATTTATTCATCTAAAATATCGTTCAAAGATAACAAGATACTCAATTTAAGATAGGGTTCGAACAATTTCGCAGAGTGGAAGGTACTCCATTAGACAATCATAAATAATCATGCAGAATGCTCGGGTCTTATCAGGAAATCCAGTCTGGTATTCAATATTCAGGCGAATGAACATCTACAGTGGAGGATATCACGGTGTCTTGACGCCAGGAACAATCGATGACAAACTGGGTGTGCGACTTGAAAGCCACATTATCCAAACACAACTCGTGCAATTCCGACTGTCTAAACGGTATAATTATGCTGGAATATAATTTAACTGCTTGCAGTAAATCGAGCTTAATTTTATCATTAAGGAAAAAGTGTTGAACTTTGAGTTCGATGCTGTCAATTGTCACTTTGCCTTTGGTAGCAGCATCTGTGATCATAAGGCAGTCACCATCACTTCGAGATTGCACCAGTCGAATGGTTTGTTTCCCACATGTCACTCTTTCCTAATACTTGAATATGGAAAATAAATGTTTGAGTGGTATATACATATATACGTATTTTAGATATCATTTAAATATGATTTATGAGGATAATTCCAGCCAGCTATAAATAACTCCTTGGGACTAGTTGAATCATAGCACAGGTACCCTCGAATGCTTCTTACTCGACCTGGATCTCTCACAATTTCGATTTCATTGCCGCACTGCTCATAGGTGATGCTGTCGAAGAAGAAGAAGGCTGCTGCATTTGGTGATGGCGGAACATCTCCAAGGCCTACTGTTTTACCAATTGACCCTGGACAGAGATAGAGGAATCAGATATGCCAACAATCCGAGTGATTGACGGTGATTTCTAGAATGTCGTTGTTGTTGAATGCTTTGAAATATGGATAGTAGGTTCGCACCTCAACCCTTCTTAACTAATCATCGAAATATGATTTGCGGAAGATATCGAACATTTGAATTGCCAAGGTAACCGAGCGTTTGTAGAAGCAATCTGTTGGAGAACGTGAGTGGTCTCTTGAGAGGTTTCGTTGACACTGATACTGGTTGAGGTTCAAATGCCTCTTATATGGCTCTTTACCAAATACAAGTCGACCCATTTCCATTACACTTGGGCTGCTTCAATCGTAAGAATATCTCTTCGAAGTCTTAATTATAAATTCTCAAAATCAGGTAATGTATTTCGTTTCTGTTAACTGGCAAATGTAAAGTGCTGCGGCATTTTGTCGACGGCAAAACCAAGTTGTGCTGTTGTAGAAGCCTCCCGATATAATGTTCACTGAAAGATCGGAATGATAAACTTGATTGACTAGCGTAGAAGAAATTGGAAAACCCCAAAATCTCACCAATGATGTCGTGAGACTGAAAGTCCACTATTTACTTGTGGCTAAAAATTTTGCACTTGAGAGTATTGTTGTTGGGCTTCAAGGAGAAATTCTTGTCGGCGTTCTTTGACAAATCACAGATTAGCACTTTCTAATGTGCGTGTCAATGTCGCTAATCTAGTAGGAACCCTCAGGTAATTTAACGACCGTTTGCTTGTTTTGGTTGTCCAAACAGGCAAATCTTGTCGCATTTTTCAATATTTGGAATGCTGTTGTATAAGTTGAAGCTCAGTAATGCTAGCCCGTAATTGTCGTTTGTGTCTAACTAGATGGGCGGCTGAAAATCGATTGTTAGTATTGGACTACGACCTTGAAATGTCATGATCACTGACATGACTGAACAAACTGACTGATTGCTACCTGCTAATATAACGGAAAATCAGAAATGAAAATTCTTTACATACATTTATTTCAGTAGAATGTTAAAAAAAATAAGCATAAATGTCCGTTGCCAAAGTACTCTGCTAGTTGTCGGGGTGATTCTAATTCGCTAAATCAGTTAGACTTGTCGATTTCCTGGTGACCTTTGTTTAGACGTTCTTGAAGTTTGGTGCACAAAACTGATAACCAGCTATATGTAGCTCAAATCGTAAAGTAATTCACTATTCAGTAAGCTGCCTCCTTCAGGTATTAGCATGATGCTGACTGAGATCCCGATAGAAAGCTGTTTTTGACTAGCAGACGCGATAGGGATGACATCAGTACATCTTAAGATGCATATGGGACAACAAGATGTGCAATTCCCTGTCAACTTTGGAGTTTGTTGAAGGATCGATGATAGCAACAAGACGCCACGGAAAATTGCTGCCAAACTCTGTGCGGTCGGTATTCTGCAGACCCAGTAGGTGCGGTACAACCAATGCAATATTGTCGCTCTTGTTCAACGAAAACGAACTGCCATTTGAAAACATCTCCGTCTACTCAAAAGTCTCTCTCCCAACCAGAATGCCAGCTCCTACGAAACGTACTTAAGCAAGATAAAAGGCATATCGTATTTCCCCTTTAAATAGAATGAAGTTATAGACCCTGCAGCAGTACGAAAATGTTCAGTGTTAATTTTCGATGATGCAGCTGGCGACAATCAAAACAAAATTCACAGTTTCTTTTCCAGGGGCAGACATCGGAATATCGATTCCTTGTATCCTTGTCAAACATACAGTAAAATACCCAAACAACTGATTCGAGACCACTGCAATGTGATTCTTCTATTCAAACAAGATGAAATAAACTTGAAACATGTCTTTGAAGAACACTTCTCACCTGATATGGAATATAACAGGTTTAAAGTAATGTTTTTTGGATGCTAGCAGAATCTCTTCGGCTTCATAACAATTCTAAATGGGTGCAACCTCCATGATAATCAGAACCGTAAAGGATTCGACAAATATATAAAGGTGCAATAAATATGAACGTCATTAATTGTCAAAATGTCTTCATTGAGTAGCGACATAACAGCCACTATTCGAAAGAAAAATATCAACCAATTACCGCGATTTATTCGCAAAAAATATCTTAGTTTAAAACTGGAAAAGTCGAAACATGATGAAACGCTCAATAACCTGTTTGGACCGGTGGTGTCAAAAGTTCTCACCAAAATACCAACGCAAACTATTAAACGCGAAGTGGAGCTACCGCCACCAGTCAAAAAACATGTGTTGGAAGAGTCACAAGTCCTCGAAGAAGTTGGCTAGCTGCTCTTTGAAAATAGGTCACTGTTATTTATGTAAAACAGCTATAGCTGGTTATTTAAAAATGATTGTATCAAAAATAAAAATTCTAATTCGTGTATAAAATATATTATGTTTCCTGGAAAATATTTTATCGGTCACTAAATAAATTATTTCAAAGAGAATTGTTTTTCCATGTGAATCTTAGAAAAATATCTGGCACTCTATAAGGGTAATTAAACAATTTAAAAATATATTTATTTCATTGATATTGTACATTCAACATTATCATTGTTATGGTAAAGGTTGCATCTTTGGTGACCTTTCATAAAAATACAATTTACATTGGTTAAATGAGTCCCTAGAATGTTGTTTATTTCCATATATGTAATATAAGCACTGGACTATCACAAAGATTAACGCCTTTCCTCCTTGGTTAAATAATATGTTTTTGTAAGTTTGAATAAGTAATGATTGAAGTTGCATCCCAATTCCAATCCTCATTTCTTTAACAACAAATTCATCATTTTGAAGGTTAAATCCTATGTTCATGATGGTTAACAATCAACTAAACAATTATATTAATTCTGAATTAATATAAATCCTTAACAACCTCATTGGATGTTAATTATTATATACTTAATTCAACACGGAAAAGTCCACGATATTACTACGCTTGACCTCGGTTTATCCAACGAAACTAAAGTCTCGAAGAAGTATTGGTAGGTGCATTTCTGTTCTCGCTGTCGACTGGCGTAATCATCGATGCTGACAAACATATTCACATAATTTATTCCAAATGTCCGAAAATCCACGAGCCGAATGCCGAATTTTAACATGCCGAAAGTCAGCAAGCCAGCCTTCCAGAATCCACTCTTTCAGAATCCAGGCTTCCAGAATCCCGCCTCGCAGATTCAGTAACCTAACATTCAAACTCTTTCCCGTTCCCGCTATCCCGTTTCTAACATTCCCGTTTCCAACATTCCCGTTTCCAGCATGCTCGTTCCAGCTTCTCCATTTCAACTTCCAGCTATTCCGCTCCAATTCTAACATCTGTACCCCAATTCAGCATTCGAAAATCCACGAGCTGAATTTTAACATGCCGAATGCCGAATTTTAACATGCCGAATGCTGAATTTCAACACGCTGAATGACAACATTCGAAAATCTACCGACAACATTCAGATACCCATTCTCTTGAAGAAATAAATATCACAATAACTGTGTACCGCATATGCTCGGAACGACACCTTCCAAGCGAGGGTCCCGGGATCGAAATCTAAAAAAAAAGTATTAGCAACCAACAACACTTCGTTTAAATTAACGTGACTGCCGCAAGATGGCCCCCGGCGTGCGAGATCTTCAGTTCATGACACCCGCCAATTATTGCGTCACTTCCGCCCTAGAACATGCTTTGACCAACTACTTTATTACGATTATTATATCTGATGCTGCTTTAGCATCTTCCTCTTCCCATCTTTCACAACTTTGAATTAGATTGTGTCACTTTCCACTAATTCAGCTTTGTTTTTTTTTACATTTACTTACAACCATGTTAAATGTTTAATAATAACAGCTTAGATTTGCAATATCCAAGTATCATCATTCTACCCCAAAAACATCTAAAAAACAAATTAAACTTGGTTAATTTTCAGGAAATACTATTGCTATTCGTCTTCGTGTGGTATGGTCCTATAACATGATAACTATTAAATAGATATTTATTAATTGCAAAGATTCGTCAAAGCAACTTTTAATACATAAAATAATCTACATCTTGTCAAATCTAAAAACAAAACATACATAGTTATAATAAAATTAACTGAATAATAGTATATGAGCGTAGCATCAACATTACAATCGACATAACGATACAGATTAAGGGCGATAAATTTGATTTATTTGCTTAACAGTAAAAGCTGGACCAAAAAATAAAATAAGGGAACTTTAAAAATAATTTTAAATTTAATTTCCCGACCACATCATAATTGGACACAGGTATAAACAGGCATATGTATAAGGAATTCATCTACTAAGTAAAAGGAATTTAACAATACCATCTATTTCTTTAGCTTAAATTGTATCGTTGTTAATTTTTGTAGTGCTTGAGGCAAAACAATGTAGATCTTGATACTTTCGTCTGTGTATGAACTTTGATTTTCAGTTTGCAGCGTGGAAAATAAATATTAATGCCATTCCTTGTGTCACAGGTTTGAATGTCATTGAATCTATTGATGCATATGGATTTAATGTACAAACAATATTTTATATTGCCGTAGATTCTGTGGGTTCAATATCACAAATATTCACACTCACTTTAAACTTAACTTAAATTTTTCGTCATCTCTAGTGTGCCAGTCTAGCTGGTATTCGATTTCGAAATCACGTCAACCTTACTTTTTTACATTAATCGCAATGTTTTTATCAGAATGATTAACTTAACTTAGCTCTTGGATTCCGGAGAACACGAAAGACAAAATCATTGACCCTCTTGACTACCTCGTATTCCCATCCCACGCTGGTTTGAGCTTTGGAGATTTGCCTAAGCTCCTCTGGATTTGTATAGCAAGACCCTGTCTCTCTATTCCTTGGTACCTGAATGAATTTGCCTTGAGACCATAGCGAGTCTTCATCGGATGGCTTATGGCCAATATTTGCCTTTGGGCTGTTTCGTGTATTGATAGCTTGTTTTGGCGGAGTTGGTCAGCATAATCGTTGACTTCTTCGTGCGGTTCTTCTGTTGAGCCAAAGACCAAATAACAAAGTAATCTCAGCTCTTTTCCGAATAGTACCCTGACTGGAGTCAGTCAGTCCTGTGCTGTTATGTATGACTGAGCGATAAGCGAACAGGAATAGAATAGACTGACGACCTTGGACAGATGTTGTTCCAAGGACCTGTTGCAAAAGTGCGGTTCTCATTTTCTTGATTTCCAACATCGTACAGACCTTCTCGAATACATTGGATTCAAAATTACACCCTTGGTCTGAATGTAACTGAATAGCTGTTCTACCAGCACCGTCGCCACCGTGGTTGCCTCTTGATTGGGTATAGCATATGATTCAGGCCATTTACTGAAGTAATCCATTGTGACCAGAGTGTGTTTGTCGCCACTCTCAGGCCCGAGAAATCGAACGGCGACATCGATGGCAATTCTCTTAAATGGGACGCCCACATTGTATTGCTGCATTCTGCCCTTGGTCTGGGGCTTCGGGTCCTTACTGGTTGAACTGGTGTCACATTTCCGGCACCAAGCTCTGACGTCTTCGAAGTAAGTTACCTACTTGTACCGTTGGCAAATTTTATCCAAGGTTTTATTCATGCCCGGATCACCTCAGGTAATCCCAGTATGTACTTAGGTCAAGACGGCGGGTAGCTTTTTTCTTTGGGACTACCAATTAGGACTTGGTTTCTCTGCGGTCAATGCTTTCCCAAATTATATTTAACATTCCGTTCTCTACTCTTATAGAGTTCTATTGTGCCCACAACGACTAGTTCATGCTTGTCTCTCGAGACCAGCCAATCACGAATGGCTTCGTATCTTCGTTTGTGCGGATTCCTGACTCAGAAACGACGTGATCCAAAAATTCTACTTCTTTTAGGAACATGGAACACTTCTTCGGATTAAGTCTCAAGTTGGCACTCTTAATTCTGGAAAATATTTCACCGAGGTTCTTCAGATGACAATCGAATGTGTGACACATGACCAGAATGTCGTCAGATATACTAAGCATATTTTTCATGTCAACCCGCTCAGTACATACTCCATTAACCTCTCAAACGTAGCAGGAGCATTACATAACCCAAAGGGTATGACCGTGAACTGAAAGAGCCCTTTACTGGCGGAGAACGCTGTCTTTTCTCTCTCCTTTTCATGTACTCCAATTTGCCAATATCCACTCGTTAGGTCTAGTGTGAATTCGGGGGTGTGGATAGTTGTCTTTCTTTGTAAGATTGTTCTATTTTCCGTAATCAACACAAAGTCGATTGGTTCCATCTGTTTTTACACTGAAACCACGGGAGCAGACAATGGACTGATGAATAGCACAATAACTCCATTTTGTAACATGAACTCGATGTTTTCCTCGACTGCCTGTTGTTGTCCCAATGGTAGTCGCCTAGGTGGTACTCTTATGGTTTAAGCCTTCCCGATATCTATTCTGTGTTGGATAATGTTTGCACGACCGGTAGTCCCATCCTGACTATTAAAAATTTGCCAGTGATTCGCAAAAAATTGTTTGGCTTTCTGTTGTTCCTCTGGTGTAAAATGTGTGTCAAATGGTCGGCAAGCTCTTCTAGAAACTCTCTACTGGGACCTATCTTCTTTACCGATGTCTAGTAAGCTTCTTCACCATTGATGATGGTATCTACTGGCTCGAAACAAGCTATTTCTTGACCATTTACAACTCGGATGTCGATATTGGACATATTCAGGATTCAAATTGGTATGTCTCGTCCTGTTTTAACTGTAGCCCGTCCAACCAAGTAGCCATAAAATCTAAGGGCTCCACCATTCCAACCCAGCTCTCAAGAATTCTGTCTAGCTCCCATGAATAATTAGTACCGTGCGACCGAGAATTCTAGTTGATGATTTCGCCTCACCCTGTATTGTCATGAATTCGCAGGTGACTGTTCTTAGCGGGATGTTGTTGTTAATTGGCCGGATTTCTAAGACCTCAAAACTCTCGAGCTGGCAAAGGATACAGCGGCTGTGCCAAAAGTGATGCTGATTGCTAGGCCATTGATGGTGCACCTGATGACTAATCTGCTGCTGTCTTCGCTAAATCCCCGGACGGATACTGTTCTGGGGCTGGTGGAGGGTGAGTCAGCATTCGCCTGTTCCTGGAGGTTGTATCCTTTACCTTGGCCAACTCTGACTGGTGATCTGTCTGGTAACCTCACTCTGCTGTCACATTGGAAGTGTCTTATCCGTTCCCAATGAACATGTTACTCTGCTGTCAGTTCTTTGTGACCGTTCCAGTAGTTTGTTTTTTCCTGTCATCACTGCCTGAAGGTAAGGTTCTGGTTACTCCTGGTTGAAAGAAACCTTGAACTTTCGGCTTGAACATGTGTATCATGACCTCTATTTCCAAAGCACGAAGCAAACCTACTGTACTCTTCTTGATGCCACTAAGTCTTAGATTTTTTAGTACTTCCACATCTCTGATACCGTTTATGAAACTCTGTGTAGATCTGATCTTTAGTTTCCTCTGGTAAGCCTGAATAGCACAAGTGTACTAAACGTCTAATCTTGTAATCACTACAGATCTTTGTGTTTTTCCACTTAGTTGCACCTGGGTCCCGATTCTCGAAATCATTCGACCACTAGAAAGATGACGTCAGTCGAATGAAATATGACATAAATGAGGTTTATTTGGTATTCTCGTAGGTCGTGTACGACAAGAGATTCTAACGGTCAAACATATACGAAATTTTGACATTTATAGTAATCAAATTTGTCGGTTAGTTTTGTTTTGTATTCTTGTGTTGGGCCGACTAAATTAATTTATTTGCGCTATAAGTTTTAAAATTTCTACGTAACATGGAAGGTATTGAAGAAGTTCTGGCAATTCAACATATTTTAATTTTATATTTCACAAGTCAGTATTGTCTCTTCTACCAATTCGAGAATACTTATTTGGCCTGCAATAGAACAAACTACAAGAACTTATACGACCATTTTCGTCGCATAGCATGGTTTCAAGAATCGGGGCCCTGGTATACTTGGCTCAAGGATCGATTGTTAAATAACTTATTTAGAAATGCAATGATCTTGTCGAAGCTACCTTGTTTATCAACTGCAATACTTTGACTGAGTACTAATACCGGACCTCTTAAAGAAATTACAAGAGAGGTAGATTTTTCTTGTTTATCCCATCCAATAGCTTTAACCACGCCTTCAAATTACCGTTTGTACATAGGCCAAGATAAACTACCATCAAATGTTCTGGATTGCTACAGGAATCATTGGTACTTACGGTGTTCTGGTATTTCCCTCTTTGCAAATCTTGTTATATTTTTTTTAAATCCCTGTTTTCACTTTGTTTTGGATAGCCCTGATTTTATCATGTACTTCACTTTGTACTGTGTTTTGAATTGAACTGAGTCAATTTTTACTTTGCTTTGGATGGAATCGATGGCAACTACTTTGGTTTCAAGAGTATCAATAGGATAGGGCCTTTATGTCACCGTTTATCTCTCTTGTGTCTGATTCCATAATCTGCATTTTCTAGTTAATTGCTTCGTTACCTTAAATTACTAATTGCATTATTGCATCTTTAAATTACTTCTCTTATTCGGTTTTACGTTTTTCTTCAAAAGATTTCACTAACCCTTGGTGGATTTCATTTTTATTTTTTTCTGCTTTTTGTCTCGTTTTTCGTTTTTCCAGGATCTGATCGGCCCCCACCCCTTGGATCCGCCCATGCTGATGGCTTTGCAAGACGTCTAAAGTCTAAATATATACCGAGGAGTTAGACAGGTTCATCCAGTGAAATATATAGCATTTGAGAAGCAGATATTTATAGTTTTCGGGTCATTTAGTGACAGATAATTTCTACTGAATCACTTTCTGGATAAAACTTCAGCTATATCTGAAACATAATTTGCATCATCTTTTTTGACTAAGTATGCTGTATCGTCAACTCAAAAAATACCGTACAACAATATGTTTAAAATTAAAATTATTAAATTAAATAATAAAAAGGGAAGTCCAAGCATTAATCCCTGTGGCCCACCTAGGGCATATCTAGAGCATCTGAGTCACAATTGTTAAAATATTGTTATGTATTCTGTTCTCTAAGTAAAAAAAATCAGTTTAAGGGGTATTCCATTGACACCATATCTTTCTTTCGTAGCTAGAAATCAGTTCGAACTGTGTCAAATGTTTTTTTTTTGGACAATAACACCACAATAGAAATAAAACGACGTATATTGCAGGAAAACCAAACATTTTTTTTTTCAATGTCAATTTTAAATGTCATAAATCAAATTTTCATTTTGCAATCTACATCAATAAATATAAAGCCATTGACAACGAAATTAGAATAGACTTTGAAACGTTTGGTATTCCTGCAATATACGTCGTTTTATTTCTATTGTGGTGTTATTGCGCAAAAAAAAGTATTCCTGTAATATACGTCGTTTTATTTCTATTGTGGTGTTATTGCCCAAAAAAAACATAAAAGTAATCATATAACCTTACCACACTAACCTATTGACTGTCAAAACCCTCATTTATCGGTTCTTAAAAATGTTCTGATTGCTGTAATTTACCTTTTCCATACACAAACTGATTATCAAAAAATAAGTTTTTGTCAAAAATGGTCTATCCTTCAATATTACTTCCAACACTTTTAATATCACGGGAATAATCTAAAGAGGCCTATAATTTTCTAGTGTATAGACACCGCTAGTCATACAAGTGCTTATAAGATTGGCTATAGGGTGAACTAAAACATTACCTACTAAGTTTAATATGATTGATATGATCTAGGGATATTTTTGTCTAATCTCAATAATTTAGACAAATTACGAATAATTTGACGCACGTCCAATGCACCAGTAGGATGTAAGTAGAGTGATAATTTCTTGCAAGGAACCTTTGTTATGTTGTTCTCAAAACCGATAGCGGGGTAAGCGTCATTAATTAAATTTGCAATGAAATTTACAAAACTGTTTGCAGAAATTTCACTATGATAGATTACGTTCTGCCAAGACCTGTTTTTATGATATACTTTTTATCCGAGTCAGAAATTTGTCTTCGCTACACTTTCTTGAAAAAATGTATAAGCAGCATTGAATTTATTTTTAGTATCGTCTTTCTTGAAAACAGCTCAAGTAGGTTTTAGATATAGTGTCAGCAATGAAAGATGCTTATTCATTTTGTCCCAGATTAAACTAATTCCAGTTGATTTTTTAGTCATTTGGTAACAAATAAAAGTAGTTTCCGAAACTAAACTTGTAGATAAATTATTCAATCTTTTTGGTGTCAATATTTTTATATACATGTCACTGTTGCCATTATGTGAGCTATAAGCAGCAGCAATACCCATATCATTAACATGCGCTTCCCGAAATTGCAAATCATTCTTAGAATATGTGTTGATGCCCCCATGGGCGTGAGACTTCCTACTATAACTAGTTTTGTGCTTAAACCTCGGTATAACAATGAGATCTATTTAATCTTTTTCTATCAATGTTTTTGTCAAAACTAAAACATACTATGTTTACGAGTCTAGAGCTCCAATGAACTTAACTCCGGTTGTTAATATAAAAAATGTTACGGATAGATGCCATATTAACGTTAAGATTATCTATAGCCCGTGTTTGGGAACAACTACCAAGTCTTTCACCAGAAACAATCTTCCAAGAATTCAGAAAATTTGAAAATTTTATGTTGCTTTCCTGATTTGAGGATCCATCCCTTCTGTGGATATCCTCTTGCGCATAAAAAATGAGGCCAATGCTCTGGACCGAGTCTCTCTCTTCCTAGCAGTTTTGAGTAGTTCGCTTCCTAAGGTCATCAGGTTTTGCCCCAGATTTCAGTCTGTATCTTAATAGACTGACTAATTTTTAATGTAGGAATAGTTTCAACTTTACAAGATGACTGAGTATGACCGATTCAAAATTTCTCCTTTTCTATGTGTGATTGAAATACAATCTCCTCCATTATTAATTGCAACGACCTTAGTGTTACGGTCAGTTAACTGTTTTCTGTTAACTTTTCGTTGCCAATAGTGATTTAGCTTCAGTTCGTGCCAATCCAACTTCTTGCGCTGTAATTTGTTACTTGTTACAGTTGTATTAGTATTTTATTATAACAAACTAAATAAATGTGTTACGACAGTCCAGAAAAATGTAAAACATACTATACAACTTGTAATAAATGGAAATGTCCATAAAAGAACATAGACACTTACGGTTTGTGACATCATATCGAAAATTGTAAGTGATTAAAACAAAATCAAACGGGTAGTACGCCCAGTATATTGCAAAACCAGAATTCTACAGCAGGAAGTCAAGTTCATCATTGGTAAAAAATGTATGAGATATATTGATATCAACATTACGTTTAAACGCTACGAAAACCAAGAGTATATTCAACTATCAACGTTTCTTAGTAAAATCGCTATTAGTCTGTATACAGGTTTTTTAATATAGGAGTGAACCATGGAAATGGGTAATTAAATGAATTTTCTGACTATTTCATCATTTTGCAAATCTGTTCATCTTTGTTCAGGCCCCAGTTCCAGTGGAAAAATGGAGTGGAATCCTTAAAACGCAGAAGGAAAAAAATTATTGTTTCAGCGTATATAGCGACTCAAAGTCTCAGTCGGAGGACTGCCTATACCTCAATGTGTATACACCTATTGTGGATGTTGTAAGTATTATGCAAGAATGATTTTAATTTAAAGTAATGTTTAGCTGCTCAAAATCTTCTGCTCTTCTGATTCTTCAATATTATCAAATTCTACATTTGTATGATGTCTAATAGCGGTATTTATTTTACCTTAAAACAGAATAAAAGATGTTTGCATTAAACTTCTAAATCACAAGTTATTGAACAATACGGAATAAGTTTCTTGTCCAAAGTTACAGACTTGACTTCGTTTAGCTTTAGCTAATTATGGAAATCTCTTTTCATACATTTATTTCGATTAGTACAAAGAAAAAGAAATCAGGAAGGATTATAGGCACTGAGATACAATTTTGGAAGAGGCTAGGACCTAAGAAGACTAAACCGAATAAGAAACGATGAACGCAGGAGAAGAAAGGTTGAAAAGAGCATACTATGGGGAGAGAGGGAGGTTAGCTTGATAATTGATTGATGAGTCCATTAGGTGGAAGAAAGAGAGGTCGACCAAGACAATCATGGAAAGACGAAATAGATGAAGCAATGGAGATAAGAAACTTGCAGGACAGAGCCTGGCAAGCAAAGGACAAATGGAGATAAGAATTGAACGCAGGAAGGCAGCTGTAGATATCCGGAATATTGATATCACTTTTCTTTGGTTCAAAACAATTGATTGACATCAAAATAAACCATCTTTTTTTCTAAAAAAATCACAATAAGTATTTCTCTACTACTTTTCTTAGGAAATACACTACCTATTTGTCACTCGAATGCCAGCCAATTCACTACTGAACTCGTCGATCGTCGTCCCACATTTATACCTCTCCCATTTGCTCTCGAATGTTTCTTCAAAAATATAAATAGGATAAATTTACATTTTATGAAGTTATCATTTCATTATTGGAATGTCTCTAAAATCCAATATTGTGAGAAACTTTACAAAATCAAACGATTACAAATATCACAAACAGAATATATATATATATATATATATATATATATATATATATATATATATATATCGCAGCTCCTTTCCGAATAGGACCCTGACTGGGGTCAGGCCTGTACTATTATGTATGGCAGAGCGATATGCCAACAAGAATAGAGGAATATGCTCATCCCAATCACGCTGGTTATTGCTGACGACCTTGGATAGGTGTTGTTCCAAGATCCTGTTGACTCTTTCCACCATTCCGTCTGACTGTGGGTGTAATGGTGTTGTTCTCGTTTTCCTGATCCCCAACATCGTGCAGACCTTCTGGAATACATTCGATTCGCAGTTACGCGGCTGGTCTGAATGTAGTTCCATCGGGACGCCAAACCTGCTGAATAGTTGTTCTACTAGCACCGTCGCTACCGTGGTTGCCTCTTCGTTGGGTATCGCATATGCCTCAGGCCATTTGCTGAAGTAATCCATTGCGACCAGAATGTACTTGTTCCCTCTCTCAGACTCGGGAAACGGACCGGCGACATCGATGGCAATTCTCTCAAATGGGACGCTCACATTGTACTGCTGCATTCTGCCCTTGGTCTTCGAAGTAATTCACCCAGTAGTAGCGCTGGTGAACTTTGTCTAGGATTTTATTCATGCCCAGGTGACCTCCGATAATCCCATCATGTACTTCGGTCAGGATGGCTGGTACCTTTTTCTTCGGAACTACCAGTTGGGTTTCTCGTCCATCAGCGCTTTCTACTCTTAGAGAGTCCCATTGAGCCCATAACGATTTCAGCACGCGGGAGTATCTAGCTACCTCGTCCCATCGTGGCCTGGGTGCCCCTCTCGTTTTGAGTGACAAGATTGGTTCGATGTCTGGATCAGTCATTTGGTCCTGCATGCACTGTTCCGTTGTCCAGTCTACATTGGCATGCATTCGGATCGGTCTGATGGAGATACCCTCTCATTGTTCCGTCTTCAGATAATGTCCGCATTCTGCTCTACAGGGTCTTCTGGATAGGGCATCGGCTTTATTGTGCAAACGGCCGGCACGGTTTTCCACCTTGAAATCGTATTGCTGTAATTTCTCCATCCACCTAGCCAGTTGTACTTCCGGTATCTTCATGTCCAGCAGCCATTTGAGGTATTTGTGGAAATGGTCTACAGCCCTTATTATTGCAAGAAGTTCTTTTTTGGTGACGCAATAATTTCTTTCCGGTTTCGAGAATCCACGGCTGTAGTACTCGATCACCCTCTCTTCACCATCCTGCACGTGGGATAGGACGGCCCCCAAACCTGTGTTGCTGGCGTCTGTGTCTAAAATGAACTTGCCGGACTGGGTAGGAAAGGCTAGGATTGGACTGGAACATAGTGCTGCCTTCAGTCGTCCGAATGTTTCGCAACCCTGATTCCAATGGAAGGTCTCTTTCTCAGTGGTCTGCCGATATAGAGACGCGGCAATAGTGGCAAATCCCTCAACAAATCGCCTGTAGTAGGAATAGAGGCCCAAGACGCTTCGAAGCTCATGCTTGTCTCTTGGGACTGGCCAATCACGGAGGCTTCTATCTTGTCTTCGTTGGTACGGATTCCTGACTAGGAAACGACGTGGCCGAAAAACTCTACTTCTTTTTGGAACCAGCAACACTTCTTCAGGTTGAGTCTGAGGTTGGCGTTATTAATTCTGGAGAATAATTCGCCCAGGTTCTGCAGATTGTCGTCGAATGTCTGACCCATGACTAGAATGTCGTCGAGGTATACTAAGCACGTCCTCCATGTTAACCCGCTCAGTACATACTCTATTAGCCTCTCAAATGTAGCGGATGCATTACATAACCCAAAGGGCATGACCGTGAACTGAAACAGCGCTTTACTGGTGGAGAACGCTGTCTTCTCTCTGTCGTTTGCGTATAGACCAACCTGCCAATATCCACTCTTTAGGTCTAGTGTGGAGAACCAACGGAAGCCTGCTAGTGTGGTCAAAGTGTCATCGATTCGGGGTAGTGGATAGCTGTCTTTCTTCGTGACGTCATTCAGCTTTCTGTAATCCACGCAAAATCGGGTGGTTCCATCCTTCTTTTTAACTAGCACGAAGGGAGCAGACCATGGGCTGATGAATGGCTCAATAACTCCATTTTGTAACATGGACTCGATGTTTTCCTCGACTGCCTGTTGTTGACCCAATGGTAGTCGTCTAGGTGGTATTCTGATGGGTTGAGCCTTTCCGGTATCTATTCGATGCTGGATGATGTTGGTGCGACCGGTGGTTTCATCTTGACTGTTAAAAATTTGCCAGTGCTTTGTGATAAATTGCTTGGCTTTCTTCTGGTTCTCTGGTGTCAGGTGTGTCAAATGGTCAGCAAACTGTTGCAGGAACTCTTTACTGGGCCCTGTCTCCTTCACCGACGTCTGGTACTCTTCTTCGCAATTGATGATGGTCTCTACCGGCTCGAAACAAGCTATCTCTATCTAGTGAATACCCTCCTAATATTTTTCCAACATAACGGTACACCTCTTCGCATCCATTGTAACTATGGAAGTGAATTTGATAACACTCTCATAAGGGACCTGTGCGAACTATATGACATAAAATTATCCTTTTCAAGTATCCACCATCCCAAATCAAATGGTTCTATCGAAAGGTTTCACGCGACTTTAGCGGAAATGATAAGGGCAAATACAGCTGAACATCCGGACGAACATCCATTCAATGTCCTCCTTTACGCAGTTTCTGCTACAACAACACCAAAAACAAGACTACCGGCTTCTCGCCCTACAAACTTATCTACACTTCTAGTAGACCCCCCGAAACAATATACGATCAGGAAAAACTCATTTCCAAATATGTCAGGGACCTTAACAAGAGAATGAACTACTATTATAGACTTGCTCGCGCAAAAACCGACCAACAAAAATCTAAAGTTAGATTTGACAAACATGTTTCGACTAACCAACCAGAATACAAAGTAGGCGACAAAGTTTACATGAAAGAATCTCAGATCAAAAGCAAATCCGAAAACAAATTCAATGGACCTTTTGAAATTACCGCGATAAGAAAAAACTCTGCCACCGTTATAAACTTACAGACTAACCAAATCAGTAAAACTAAAAACCATATTTTAAAAGAATCCCTTCTTTTCAGATTCTATGGACTGTTTTCAGTCGTGGACCGCCAACAATACTCTCGTACAGCCATTAACAATACAATAGCAGTTTTCTTCCATGAAGAAGGCACACTTAAAATTTCAAACGACAAATGGACACTTCTTGTCTTCAAAGACCTCAGCCCTTTCAAAGGTGCTATTTCAAATAACGACGCCATACTAAACCGAATTTTAGAGACAATTAACGAAAACACAACTAATACAAAATCATTTAAACCAAAAATACAAACACATGTTAGCCTCTTGAAACAAATTTCTCAATCCGTTAACTCTAAATATACAGACATCTTCGCTGACACTCAAACTTACCCTACTAACAGAAGACAACGCGGACTTATTAATGGACTGGGATCAGTTTGGAAAGCTATTTCAGGAAACTTAGACGCAACAGATGGTGAATACATAAATGACTGTATAACTAAAATTACTAAAGACCAACATCAAATTCAGGACTTAGTAAAGAAACAAATTCTTCAATCCGAGGAGAAACTATTTTCGAATAACATTGAAAAAATAAGGCAGTCAATTTTATACATTTCAAATGATCTTGATTTTCATGAATTTCAAATCAATATTTTGGATCTGTGTGAAAGCCTAATGGAGAGTTACATATTTATCGAAAACACTCTTGATGATGTTTTAACTGCAGTCTCTTTCGCCCACTTAAAAATTTTACATAGTTCGATCATAACCCCAGTAGATTTGGTCGATTCCCTACAAAAGATTTCTCAGTCACTACATCAAAATAATTTACCACTTCCTATTTACAGTTCAAATGTTGCTCAGTATATTGATCGGATAGAGTTGGAAGCTTTTCAAATCAACACCAAAATCATTTTTGTACTCAAAATTCCTTTAGTTGATCCTGAGATTTACACCCTTTACCACCTTTATCCGATCCCAATGTTGGATGATCGAACAGGGTTCAATCATATACTTCCAATAAAGACTAAATTTATCGCGAGAGACGACGATTCGTTATTATACACATTCTTCGAAGACCTTGGCGACTGCAAGCCTTTAACTAAACATAAGATTTGTTCCAAAGCCATATCACATCCAATAGACAAAGATGCCATCTGCGAAGGTCGGCTTCTCAGACAGCCAGCCACACTTCCAGCAACCTGCAAAACTTCCATATTATATGCAGAAGAATATAATGTGCAAGAGATCGACATAAACATATGGTTGATCTCAATTTCCAGACAACTACCCATAGCCATCAAATAGTCCATTGAAATTTTGTCTGAATCTACAAAATGAGGTGGCAGCAAACTAACATAGAATATTTATTTGTTTGATCGTGCTGATTACGAATCTGCAATTAGTTTTTGCCGCAAACGTGCAATAAGGGCGAAATCTCCATAAAACCCCCCAGAAAAAAGGTTTTTTGCATTTTACTCAAAAACCACAATAAATTTAAAAAAATAATCTCATCGTATTCCACTTAAAATTTTAAATCGAAAACGTGTAGCAACTTATACAAAGTGAACAAACTGTTATCTCATTATTTCATTTTTAATTTAGTTTGGCATATTCGGAATACACGCCATTTGCGCGCATACACTCCGATAAATCAACAAGCATTGTCCATATGAATTCACATAGCTGGCTTACAAAATTCAAGCAGAATTAGTTCTAATTTGGAATGAGTTCAAGATTTAATAGATCGCTTGTACTACAATTCCTGGATTGTGGATCATTATTTAGTAGTTTTACAGAAAATTGTAAAGATTGACTTTTCATTGAAGTTATTGGGAAAGATTGTAACTTTGCGGGATAATTTTTTTTTATTTTACTCATGTTTATAAATCGTTTCTAATTATTTTTATATTCTAATAGTCATGTATAATGCGTATAATGTTTTTGTTTCCATGAGTGAATCACTTGTCGCGCAGAATTTAGATCACCCGTTTTAAACCTAATTTTCCCCTCTAATTCTCTAATTTACAATTATAAATATTGGTGGTAGTGTTCCGGGAGCTAGGACTACATAAATTGTTTTCAGGATATTTATTACTTTTATTATTTTTTGCAAAAGTTGAACATGTCGACCACAATTTTCAGTGAGCGAAGTTGAATTCCCTAAAATAGATTTCTGCAGATTAGTGAAATTAAATCCAAATGACTGAATCAATTCAATGACAATTTTAAGTATTTATATTTCAAAATATTTGTCTATACTTCATAATATAGGTACAGGGTTCCTGAAACGAGGGGAAACATTAGGAAATTTAGGGAAATCAAACTTGTTAGAGATGGAACGATGCATACTAGGGGCATCACAAAGTGATAAAATAGAAATGAAAACATCAGGAAACAAACAAGAATCGCTGATATAATTCAAGAGTGGGTAAGATGAAATAGCAATGAGCATGTGTCAGGCGGATACATAGAATAACAGTGACTTAGACAAACTAAACTAAATGTAGAAAACCCATAAAATCGTTGGATAGACGACATTAGCGTGTGTTAGGTAGCTGGTAGTTAAATACTCGTACAACAAAAAACAGAGAGACATGAAACGGAATAGGAGAGATCTATATCCAAGAGTAGATGACTGCAGGTTGAAAAGAAGAAGACTCTAACTGCGGCATTTACCGTAAAATTCAATGTTAGAAACTGACAAATTGACAAAAAATATTTATTCAATGGAAAAATATTTGTTAATTAATTAATTAAAAGATATGATAAATGAAACAAAAATTCACAAATATCCTTAATGTATTTGTGAATTTTTCATCATTAAAACATTGATCACCTTATCTATATACAAACAATTTGAACCAGTGGCCGCAGCTAACGGATAGGGTCGCCAAGAATAATATATTAATTTTGTAAAAAAAATCTATCTATTTGTAGTTTCTTGTGAAAACTTAGCAAGCTATATCTGAGTCTAGTATAAGGCTTAAGTCTTAGTTATTGCTGATTAAAATTTCATAATTTTATTTCACTTTGTTTGGAAGGTATGACTTTTTATATTCTGTATTATTTTGTATATTATTGTTTCGTATAATATAAATTATCTGAAACTGTTCGTGATACACGTATCATATGATTATTAAACATGCCTTAAATTGTTCAATTGTATACGAATTCATTCTAAAATATTACCAATGCGTTTAATATAACAAAGATAGAGAGAACCTTCTGTATATCCGTAAAGTAACATTCCATTGATATATTGGAGTGTATACGCGTCCTTTGCGTGCATTCTCAATATCCTAAAATAAAGTAAAATATTAATAATTAGAGAAATACTTAATCATTATCTGAAAGTTACTATACGATTTCGATGTAAAATGTTACGAGGAATACGATGACGGGGTTGTTTTTTAAAAATTTAGTGTAGTTTTTGAGTAAAAAAGAAAACCTTTTTGGGGGGTTTTATGAAGATTTCTCCCTTATTGCACGTTTGCGGCAAAAACTAATAGCAGATTCGTAATCAGCACGGTCAAAAACATAGATGTTCTGTGTTAGTTTGCTGCCACCTCATTTTGCAGATTCAGGCAAAATTTCAATGGACTAAAATGTAAGGGTAAAGATGTCGTCACACAACCCATTTCAACAAATTCAGTGTTGCAAATCCAATCCAATTGCAATGCCTTTATCGCAACACAAGGGTCCATGCTGCAAGAACTTCCAGTGGACATTCCTTTTAACTGCTGCAACGGCATGCCAGCTGCCAAGGAAATACCAAATTTAACACCCCTACAGGTGCAAGAATTAGACGTACAAGACCTAGATGTTGCCAACCATAAACTTACCCAATATTCTATGGAACCAGAAAAGCTGATGAAACAACCATCATCAGAAAAACATATGTCCTGGCTTACAGCTCCGCTGTCCAGCACACGCCAACTACAGCACCATCAAAGCCTAAGTCCAAAGGAAAGCTACACAGCCTCCTGAGTCCAACCGACGATATGGAACTCCAAAACCTAGCATAAAAGTTGATGCTGTACCATCAACTTTTTTATATGGATGGGAGTTGTTATATAAGTTTATACTTTGAACTTAGCGCGAACTTATATCGCAACGACAATTCAACATTCCCAGCTGACTCAGCGACACGTGGAGTATCACATTATAGTACCGCCGAGCATCCGTGGGAATCGCCGTGTCGACAGTGCCGATTCAGCATTCATTAGGTTATATATTGTAAAATCTCTCTTGTTTGTTATTCATTATTACTCAGTTACTCTGTCACTTTATATTGTTATTTTCATTTACATTTTTAAAGTTATAATGTTTGTATTGTTATTAATAAAATCTTTTTTAAAAAGCTAATATTGAGAAGTGTGATATAACATATATATATATATATATATATATATATATATATATATATATATTTGGTCATCTTACTTTTGTATAATTGTACAGAAAAACAGTTCGGGATTACCCGTGATGTTCTATATTCACGGAGGTGGTTTTCGAGGAGGGGGCGGTGGTTACAGCTCTTATGGTCCAGACTTTCTCTTGGAAGAAGAAGTGGTTGTTGTTGAAATTAATTACAGAACTGGACCCTTTGGTTATTTATCAACAGGTGATATAGTAGTTCCTGGAAATGCTGGTATGAAGGATATGATACTTGCTTTAAAATGGGTAAAAGACAATATCGAAGTATTTGGTGGAGATCCCGGTAAAGTGACAGTATTTGGTCAAAGCGCGGGTGGTGCTGCTGTTGGACTACTGGTAATAAGCGATTTAGCATCAGGTAAAATAATAAATAATAGTAATCAGTATAAAATATAAATTTAAATAAATCATTGCTTTTGGCATTTATTAAATCCTATTGGGCCATTCATTAATTAACAAGGACAACGGTATGGTTTTAAATCTCTACATGTCCTTTAGTCTCAGGGGAGGGGGATAAAATTGATTCTAATGTAATATTTAATTGGTTGAACTGTAAAAAAATTTAGAGCTAAGCATTGAAACAACTGTGAGAACTATTTTCTCTTTTTTAATGTACCATACTATTTATAAGTATGTTTATTTTGAAATCTTTAAAGCTATTAAGTTTTAAAAATCTTGAATTTGTCCATTTACTTATACTTTTGAAGCTTATAAATAAAAATTATATATATAGTGTAACCTAAATTATCTTTTCAAAAATAAAAATGTTTCTCTTACGTCAGTTATGAGTTTTAGTGCAACTGATGTTTTTCTAAAACCAGATAAATTTTACGTAAAAAGGGAAGCGGAGAGTCAGAGAAATCTTATGTGCTGTTATATAGGGCTGAGGGCGGTACAAAATGGCCAAAATCGTTCTTAATTAATTAATGATCACTTATTAAATTGCCAAACCGCACCGAAATCTATAAGGAACTTTTTGTTATTCGCTCTTTTGATTTAATTATCCATAAAGATTTTGTACACATTTCCGTAAAAAATTATATTTTTATCCATGACCAGTAAAGGTTCTAAACGTACCTATACTGCAAAAAATATACTACGTAATGAAAGAAAAAATTAGTTACACACAATCAAAAGTGCAGCAATGCACTAAATTCCTATTTAAAAGTATTAACTAATTTTACACTGTAATTGTTGTAACAGGTCTGTTTAGAGGAGCTATAGCAGAAAGCGGTTCAGGGGTCAGTAACTGGGCTTATCAAACAAATCCCTTAGCTTATGCCAAAGAATTGTCTTCACTTGTATCTAACACAGTTGTAAACTCAAGTTCAGAATTGCTTAAATTGTTACAAAGTGTACCAGCTGAGCAACTACATAATGCTTCAGGGAAAATGACAATTACAGTGAGTAGTATTAAAATAAAATAATTTGTTTACTTTTAAATTAATTTTAGAAAGATGCTTTGCCAGTTATTGAAATTAAACATGACGGAGCGTTTCTCCTGAAACCCATGTATGAATCTTTAGAAAACGGAAATTTTAACAGGGTGCCCTTATTTGTTGGTGCTAATTCCGAAGAATATATATCTTTAGCGGATGGTAATTAGTTAATATTTCGTATACTCCATGACAATTTTACAAACTTACAGATATGAAAGCACTCACGAACAGAGCAACTGGATACGAAAATCATCCAGCGAATCTTCCTCCACCCAGTTTTAATATTCGAGACAATGACATACTTGTTCAAATTGGCAAAGAAATTAAAGAAATTTACATTGCAAATGGCTCACCATGGCAAGATCACCTTGGACTTGCTATTGCTGTAAGTAGCATTAACTGCAATTCCAATCTTTCTTAAATTTTTGGGACCAGTGAGAAATAAATAGAAAATCCAGGCTTTAAAATATTTTCATTTTTATTGAAGTGCCGGGCTTTCTTGGTCTTTTTCAAAAGTAGTATTTTTTTGTCACTGTTTAAATATAATTAAGGACAACACCTATGAAACATGAAAATAAAAATAATTTAGTTAATTTTAAATATAATTACATCATATTAAAAACATTTAGCACTAAAAATAACACAAAAATTACATCACTACAACTAATTATCACAGAAATGGCAAGTAAAATCGTTTTGTTATATTCGTGGTTTCATCGATCTGTCAGGAAATTGATTATCCAGAAACTTTCTAACTGGTAAAATCCACATATAACAAATAGGCCCTGGCTTACCGTATAATGGAGAAATATGAGAAATATATATATATATATATATATATATATATATATATATATCTAGGCCCTGAGAGAAAACGGAAATACTGCCACCACCCGGAAATGATAGTTGTTGGTGAGAAAGACTCCGAGAACCCTTCTCTGTAAATGTTGACTGAAAAAAAATATGTATAAAAGGAACTTTACTGCCCCTTATCTGGCTTGGCTCTCAGTCCTTGGTAGCTTCTGGTTTTCGTCACCTAGCCTCCTCTAAGAGGATAAGTCCCCAGGCTTCGTAAATGCTGGTGGTTGCATGGGAAAGAAGAAAAGAGTAAGCAACCAAAAAAAATGACACATATATTGAAAAATAAAAAAAATTAAGTACATAAAAATATAAACAATAATTCAAACCCAAAAATGTAAATGAAAGGCAACAGAAAAAGTTGAATATCGTTAATTAAACAATACAAAAAAATATAACCCCTCAAAATCCTGGCTTATTATTAACCCCAAAATACAACAATAAATTTATAGAATAAAAATTACTACAGTGTAATTTACCCACTAGTACGGAGAAGTAAAGGTGCCATTCCAGCCTAGTTAAGCACTATAGGTCCCTACTACAATATGTCTTCCGTTATATCGGCAAACGTTGGTGAGCCAGTTTATCCAACGAATTTATGAGTATATCCCAAGGGAATATAAAAAAATAAAAAAACAAAACCAAATTTAAATAATATATCAAGACAAGAAAACAAATTTTTGCTGTTCGTTCCTTTTATCGACTCAGGGAGTCTGATGAAATCTTTAAAATTTCACAATCTAGCTTTGCGTACTCCGACGCTACTTCGTCCCTATGGCGAGGTTTCTTCCCGGCCGTTTGCTGGTCTAAGAAACCTCTACCCTGGGTTCAGAATTTGAACCTACAACTCTACGGAAAAACTCTCAGGTTTTTGGCACTAACTCTCCTTTGTTAGGAAAACGTAAAGTTTCCTACCAGATGCGAATTATCCCTTAATCCCAAAAAGGTTTACCTGTGAATCAAAAAGAAAATATACGTCAAACTAACTTTCTAGCTAGCTAAAACTTTAACAACCAAAAACACTCGCGACTTTCGCGTTTCTCGCCCCTCACCGATAATTTTATAAACAATTCTTTAATTGACTTCCCTAGAGCCCTATTTGGACAGGTGATATGTTCCTTTCTTAGGAGTCTGATTTTCACCCACTTTTATGTCCCCTACAACCGTCGCGCCATGTAAGACTCGTTTTCTTGAGTTCCGGCTCCGCACTATACCAAATCCCGAGTCTCAATAAAGACTAACTTTTTTCTTAATATCATGTTCCTGCAAAATTTCGTTTTCCCCCGTATATGAATTAATTTAAACAAATTTCCTCTATTTATCGATTTCCCGCACGTCCATTTGTTCGTTCTGAGACGGCGTTTTAAAATCCCTCTTTACAATAGTTTCTTAACTCGACCCAAATAGACTGATGACTAAGTTTTTTCGAGTTTTTGACCTTTCGGCCATCTTTGATTTTTGCTACTTTTCCGCCCGTACAGTATTACATTTCAACTAACAAACAACAACCTTAATCGGCAAAACGATCGATACTATTCAACATTGTTTAAAATAAACTAGCATATTTCTCGCCTAAGTGTTAAATTTGGAAATGTTTACTGATTTACACTTCCTTTCTATTTAAACAAAACCTATTTATTTCATTACATAAATTGCTTATTTAGTGCATAGCGACAAATTTCGACTTTACGATTAATTTTCTAATGCAAGGAAAGAATGAAATAATTATTATTTCATAGTGATTAAATAATTACTAAAATAATGAATTTGTTTAACACCACCGGGTGTTACAATTACAACATATTATTATATAGTTCGTGGGTTCAATTTTTAGAATTATAAAACTAATATCCACTTTCACTATTCTAGAACTTTATTTACATTTAAACAGCTGATTCAAAAATACAATAACAATCCCATATAAGCTAGTCGTCGCGGTATCACTGCCTGGCGATCGTGGCGTTCTTCTTTCATATCTTCTTTCATATCACCAGTAGAAATCATCATCGCTCCTTCCGCTGTCGAGTCTTTTCGAGAATCGTATTTTTTTATCTTAAAGCGTTTGTTGTCGTGCTGAAATGACACAGGGTCGGCTTTGGGTAAATTTCGTAACACTGCCCCCCCCCCCTTAATTCTGATCGTCCCGATCAGAAACATCCCCTCCATTGTAGGGAGCGAGTCGATCTAAATGAACCACCTTCAATTTAGCCTTGGGGGTTTCGACGGATTCGGTAGACGACGTCATTAAGCCTCTTGACCACCTCGTATGGAGGCCTTGAGGTCGTATCGCGTCTTCATCCGGTCACTGGTGGCCAACATCTGCGTTCGGGCTAATTCGTGTATTGCCAGCATGTTATGTCGGAGCTGGTCGGCATAATCGTCGATGTCTTGGGGAGGTTCTTCGGGGGAGCCAAATGCCAAGTCGCATGGTAGTCGCAGCTCCTTTCCGAATAAGACCCTGGCTGGGGTCAGGCCTGTACTATTATGTACAGCAGAGCGATATGACAACAGGAATAGGGGAATATGCTCACCCCAATCACTCTACTTATTGCTGACGACCTTGGATAGGTGTTGTTCCAAGGTCCTGTTGAATCTTTCCACCATTCCATCTGACTGTGGGTGTAATAGTGTTGTTCTCGTTTTCCTGATCCCCAACATCGTGCAGACCTTCTGGAATACATTCGATTCGAAGTTCCGCCCCTGGTCTGAATGTAATTCCATCGGGACGCCAAACCTGAATAGTTGTTCTACTAGCACCGTCGCTACCGTGGTTGCCTCTCGGTTGGGTATCGCATATGCCTCAGGCCATTTGCTGAAGTAATCCATTGCGACCAGAATGTATTTGTTCCCTCTCTCAGACTCGCGAAACGGACCGGCGACATCGATGGCAATTCTCTCAAATGGGACGCCCACATTGTACTACTGCATTCTGCCCTTGGTTCGGGTTTTCGGGCCCTTACTGGCGGCACATGTGGCACATTTGCGGCACCAAGCTCTGACGTCTTCGAAGTAATTCACCCAGTAGTACCGCTGGCGAACTTTGTCTAGGGTTTTATTCATGCCCAGGTGGCCTCCGGTAATTCCATCATGTACTTCGGTCAGGATGGCTGGTACCTTTTTCTTCGGAACTACCAGTTGGGACTTGGTTTCTCGTCCATCCGCGCTTTCCCAAACTCGCTTGAGCATTCCATTGTCTACTCTTAGAGAGTCCCACTGAGCCCATAACGATTTCAGCACCCCGGAGTATCTAGCTACCTCGTCCCATCGTGGCCTGGGTGCCCCTCTCCTTTTGAGTGACAAGATTGGTTCGATGTCTGGATCAGCCATTTGGTCCTGGATGCACTGTTCCGTTGTCCAGTCTTCATTGGGCTGCACTCGGATCTGCCTCATGAAGATACCCTCTCCCTGTTCCGTCTTCAGACAATGTCCGCATTCTGCTCTACAGGGTCTTCTGGATATGGGGATAGGGCATCGGCATTATTGTGCAACCGGCCGGCACGGTGTTCCACCTTGAAGTCGTATTGCTGTAATTTCTCCATCCATCTGGCCAGTTGTCCTTCCGGTGTCTTCATGTCCAGCAGCCATTTGAGTGCGGCATGATCTGTTCGGATTAAGAAATGGCGACCATACAGGTATTTATGAAAATGGTCCACAGCCAGAACAGAAGTTCTTTTCTGGTGACGCAATAATTTCTTTCTGGCTTCGAGAATCCACGGCTGTAGTACTCGATCACCCTCTCTTCACCATCTTGCACCTGGGATAGGACGGCCCCCAAACCTGTGTTGCTGGCGTCGGTGTCTAAGATGAACTTGCCGGACTGTGTAGGAAAGGCTAGGATTGGGCTGGAACATAGTGCTGCCTTCAGTCGCCTGAATGATGTTTCGCAATCCTGATTCCAATGGAAGGTCTCTTTATCAGTGGTCTGCCGATGTAGAGGAGCGGCGATGGTGGCAAATCCCTCAACAAAACGCCGGTAGTATGAACAGAGGCCCAAGAAGCTTCGGAGTTCATGTTTGTCTCTTGGAACTGGCCAATCACGGATGGCTTCTATCTTGTCTTCGTTGGTGCGGATTCCTGACTCGGACACTACGTGGCCCAAAAACTCTACTTCTTTTTGAAACAAGGAACACTTCTTCGGATTGAGTCTCAGGTTGGCGATATTAATTCTGGAGAATACTTCGCCCAGGTTCTTCAGATGGTCGTCGAATGTCTGGCCCATGACTAGAATGTCGTCGAGGTACACTAAGCACGTCCTCCATGTTAACCCGCTCAGTACATACTCCATTAGCCTCTCAGATGTAGCGGGTGCATTACATAACCCAAAGGGCATGAACGTGAACTGAAACAACCCTTTACTGGTGGAGAACGCTGTCTTCTCTCTGTCGTTTGCGTGCAGACCAACCTGCCAATATCCACTTTTTAGGTCTAGTGTGGAGAACCAACGGGAGCCTGCTAGTGTGGTCAAAGTGTCATCGATTCGGGGTAGTGGATAGCTGTCTTTCTTCGTGACATCATTCAGCTTTCTGTAATCCACGCAAAATCGGGTAGTTCCATCTTTCTTTTTAACTAGCACGACGGGAGCAGACCATGAACTGATGGATGGCTCAATAACTCCATTTTGTAACATGGATTCGATGTTTTCCTCGACTGCCTGTTGTTGCCCCAATGGTAGTCGTCTTGGTGGTATTCTGATGGATTGAGCCTTTCCGGTATCTATTCGATGCTGGATGATGTTGGTACGACCGGTGGTTCCATTTTTACTGTTAAAAATTTGCCAGTGTTTTGTGATAAATTGCTTGGCTTTCTTCTGGTTCTCTGGTGTCAAGTGTGTCAAATGGTCAGCAAACTGTTGTAGGAACTCTTTATCGGGCCCTGGCTCCTTCACCGACGTCTGGTACTCTTCTTCGCAATTGATGATGGTCTCTACTGGCTCGAAACAAGCTATCTCTTGACCATTGGTAATTCGGATGTCGTTGTTGGACAGATTCAAGACTCTGATTGGTATATCTCGTCCGGTTTTAACTATAGCCCGTCCAACCAAGTAGTCATGAGCTGAGTGTACGGGCTCCACCATTCCAACGCAGCTTCCAGGAGTGCTGTCTAGCTGCCCATGAATAATCTGTTCCGTTCGACCGGGAATTCTAGCTGAAGACTTTGCCACAATTTTTATGGGCGTGACTGATGTGTTGACGGGCCGTGTCAATACAAATTCCTCATTCAGGAACCGAAGAACATCATATCTCGGGTCGAACATAAATCCATGCTGGCTAATTAGGTCCATTCCCAGTATAAAATCGTCCTCAATATTCGCTACCAGGACCCTATGCCGGATCATTTTGTCCCCTATCTGTAGCACGACATCTGCCTCACCCTGTATTGACATGGACTCGCCGGTGACTGTTCTGAGCTGGATGTTATTGGTAACTGGCCGAATTTCTGATGCTCTCAAAACCCTGGACTTGGCAATGGACACAGCGGCGCCGGTATCGATGGTGATGGTAACTGCTCGCCCGTTGATGGTGCCTCTGATGACTAGGCTGCCGCTATCTCTGCAAAATCCCCGGATGGATACTGTCCTTGGGGCTGGTGGAGGGTGAGTCAGCATTCGCCCCCTTATGCTGACTGGTTGGAGTTTCCCTGGTTGGTAAGGTCGGTTTGTTGGCTACCCCTGGTTGGTGATCGTTCCGGTAGCCTTACTCGGCAGTCACGTTGGAAGTGTCCTGTCCGTCCGCAGCGGTAGCATGCCCCTCTGGTGCCAGTTCTTTGTGACCGTTCTAATATTTTCTTCAGGCCAGCAAGCAGCGCTTGAAATGGTGACTCTGACTCTTCCTGGTTGAAGGAAACGGCTCGGACCCTTGGCTTGGACATGTTCATGACGGCCTCTACTTCCAAAGCCCGAAGTAGAGCTTCACTACTTTTCTTGACGCCACTCAGTCTTAAATTTCTTTGTACTTCCACATCTCTGAGGCCGTTTATGAAACTCTGTGTGGCCAACTGGTCTTTCGTTTCCTCTGGCAGGTCTGGGTAGGACAAGTGAACTAACCGTCTAATCTCTGCTTCGAATTCTTGAAGGCTTTCACCGGATTTTTGCGTTTTCCCACTGAGTTGGACTTGGTATACCTGGCTCAAGGATTGATTGTCGTATCTCTTGTCCAGAATGGCGATGATCTTGTCGAAATTGCCTTGTTCTTCGACTGGAATGCTTTGGAGGAGTTCTAGGGCCGGACCTCTTAATGAAATTACCAGAGAAGTAGATTTTTCTTGATTATCCCATCCATTAGCTGTAGCCACAGCCTCAAATTGCCGTTTATACATGGGCCAAGATGAACTGCCATCAAATGTGGGTGGTTTGCTAACGGAACATTTGGTACTCACGGTGTGCTGGTATTTTCCTTGCAGAGAGGAAAATCTTGTTGCAATTTTTTAATTGCTGTTTCCACTTTATCTTGTACTTCACTGTGTACTGCGTCTTTAATTGAACTGATTTCAGCTTTTACCTGGTTTTGGATTGCAATTATTTCAAATTTCACCTGGTTCTGGGCGGAATCAATGTCATCTACTTTGATTTCAAGAGTCTCCACATTATTTTTTAGGATCTTTATGTCGTCGTTTATTTCTTTTATATCTGATTCAACGATTTGCATTCTTTCATTAACTGTTTCATTAACTTGCGATACTATTTGTATTAATTGTTCAAATTGCAATTGTCTTTTTTCTTCCGTTTTGCCATGTTTTTCTTCAAATTTCGAGAATAATCCTTCAATTAAATTATGTTGTTCACTTTTCATCGTGGAAACAAGATTTTGTTGTTCACTTTTCATCGTGGAAACTAGATTTTGTTGTTTTTCTTCCATCGTGGAAACAAGATTTTGTTTTTCGTTTTTCATCGTAGTGACAAGATTTTCTAATTCTATTTTACGTTTTTCATCAAAAGATTTTACTAACCTTTGTTGAATTTCTTCTTGATGTTGTTTTTCCTTCTTGTCACGTTTTTCTAGAATCTGTGCAATTTTTTCGTCCAGTCCCTCTGTAACCTGCTTGACTATTTTTTTGGTAGTTTCGTCCATACTACGGGTTTCCATGAATCAAATTAGGATTTTAACTGCACTTATAATCCTCTACTTCTGATCACCAAATATTATATAGTTCGTGGGATCAATTTTTAGAATTATAAAACTTATATCCACTTTCACTATTCTAGAACTTTATTTACATTTAAACTGCTGACTCAAAAATACAATAACAATCCCATATAAGCTAGTCGTCGCGGTATCACTGCCTGGCGATCGTGGCGTTCTTCTTTTATATCACCAGCGTAGAATTCTCCAGTAGAAATCATCATCGCTCCTTCCGCTGTCGAGTCTTTTCGAGAATCGTATTTTTTTATCTTAAAGCATTTGTTGTCGTGCTGAAATGACACAGGGTCGGCTTTGGGTAAATTTCGTAACAATATTTTAATACTGCTACTTCAACGACATGGATTCTTCTTGGGTCCGGTTTGGTTGATGTTCTCCACAGTTCAGTAATGTATTTATGCCGTTACGAGCCTTTCTCTGCCTCTTATTGAAATTATGAGCAGTTTATCTAGCACAATTATTACTCTAAACATAAAGAACAATAATTTTCTTTTTTTCCGCTCATGTGTCAACCATTTTGTCAAGTAAGAAATATAACGATGTAAGACTTAACTACACTGAAGCGACTATGGAAAGAAACTAAGACATTTACTAGCAAGTTTTTTTAACGAAAGAAGTTATTAATTTTTTTGTTAGAAGAGAAGTTATATATATATATATATATATATATATATATATATTGTAATGAAATAAAGTTTGAGTGTAATAATATAGATAATATAGGTTCAAAATTGTATAACCAGACATGAGATTTAGGGTATTTGAAATAGCAAAGCGAGCATGTTTGTTCACAAGGGAAAGAAACATGTCACTGTGAGTAGGTATATAATTAAATGTATTGTAAAAACCCTAGATCTAGTGGGAAAAATATACATATAATATATATATATATATATATATATATATATATATATATATATTGCAATATACTTCGTGGGTTCAATTAAAAATATAACAACTAATATCCACTTTCACTATTCTAGAACTTTATTTACATTCAAACAGCTGATTAAAATATGACAATAACAATCCCATATAAGCTAGTCGTCGCGGTATCACTCCCGGCGATCGTGACGTGCTTCTTTTATAATCCCCGTCGAATTCTCCAGTAGAAAGCATCATCGCTCCTTCCGCTGCCGAGTCTTTTCGAGAATCGTATATTTTTTATCGTAAAGTGTTGTTGTCGTGCTGAAGGACACAGGGTCGGCTTTGGGTAAATTTCGTAACACTGCCCCCCCTTTAATTCTGATCGTCCCGATCAGAAACATCCCCTCCATGGTAGGGAGCGAGTCGATCTAAGTGAACCACCTTCAATTTAGCCTTGGGGTTTCGACGGATCCGGTAGACGACGTCATTCAGCCTCTTGACCACTTCGTATGGACCATCCCAGGCGGGTGTAAGCTTTGGGGATTTACCCTTGCTCCGTTGGGGGTTGTACAGCCAGATTTTGTCCCTCTCCTGGCACCCGACTGAATTGGCCTTGAGGTCGTATCGCGTCTTCATCCGGTCGCTGGTGGCCAACATCTGCGTTCGGGCTAATTCGTGTATTGCCAGCATGTTATGTCGGAGCTGGTCGGCATAATCGTCGATGTCTTGGGGAGGTTCTTCGGGGGAGCCAAATGCCAAGTCGCATGGTAGTCGCAGCTGCTTTCCGAATAAGACCCTGGCTGGGGTCAGGCCTGTACTATTATGTACAGCAGAGCGACATGACAACATGAATAGGGGAATATGCTCATCCCAATCACGCTGGTTATTGCTGACGACCTTGGATAGGTGTTGTTCCAAGGTCCTGTTGAATCTTTCCACCATTCCGTCTGACTGTGGGTGTAATGGTGTTGTTCTCGTTTTCTGATCCCAACATCGTGCAGACCTTCTGGAATACATTCGATTCGAAGTACGCCCTGGTCTGAATGTAATTCCATCGGGACGCCAAACCTGCTGAATAGTTGTTCTACTAGCACCGTCGCTATCGTGGTTGCCTCTTGGTTGGGTATCGCATATGCCTCAGGCCATTTGCTGAAGTAATCCATTGCGACCAGAATGTATTTGTTCCCCCTCTCAGACTCGGGAAACGGAACGGCGACATCGATGGCAATTCTCTCAAATGGGACGCCCACATTGTACTGCTGCATTCTGCCCTTGGTTCGGTTTTCGGGCCCTTACTGGCGGCACATGTGGCACATTTGCGGCACCAGGCTCTGACGTCTTCGAAGTAATTCACCCAGTAGTACCACTGGCGAACTTTGTCTAGGGGTTTATTCATGCCCAGGTGGCCTCCGGTAATTCCATCATGTACTTCGGTCAGGATGGTGGTACCTTTTCTTCGGAACTACCAGTTGGGACTTGGTTTCTCGTCCCTCAGCGCTTTCCCAAACTCGCTTGAGCATTCCATTGTCTACTCTAGAGAGTCCCACTGAGCCATAACGATTTCAGCACCCCGGAGTATCTAGCTACCTCGTCCCATCGTGGCCTGGGTGCCCCTCTCCTTTTGAGTGACAAGATTGGTTCGATGTCTGGATCAGCCATTTGGTCCTGGATGCACTGTTCCGTTGTCCAGTCTTCATGGCCTGTACTCGGATCTGCCTGATGGAGATACCCTCTCTGTTCCGTCTTCAGACAATGCTTGCATTCCGCCCTACAGGGTCTTCTGGATAGGGCATCGGCATTATTGTGCAACCGGCGGCACGGTGTTCCACCTTGAAGTCGTTTTGCTGTAATTTCTCCATCCATCTGGCCAGTTGTCCTTCCGGTGTCTTCATGTCCAGCAGCCATTTGAGTGCGGCATGATCTGTTCGGATTAAGAAATGGCGACCATACAGGTATTTGTGGAAATGGTCCACAGCCCTTATTATTGCAAGAAGTTCTTTTCTGGTGACGCAATAATTTCTTTCTGGCTCGAGAATCCACGGCTGTAGTACTCGATCACCCTCTCTTCACCATCTTGCACCTGGGATAGGACGGCTCCCAAACCTTCGCGTTGCTGGCGTCGGTGTCTAAGATGAACTTGCCGGACTGTGTAGGAAAGGCTAGGATTGGCTGGAGCATAGTGCTGCCTTCAGTCGCCTGAATGATGTTTCGCAATCTGATTCCAATGGAAGGTCTCTTTATCAGTGGTCTGCCGATGTAGAGGGGCGGCGATGGTGGCAAATCCCTCAACAAACGACGGTAGTATGAACAGAGGCCCAAGAAGCTTCGGAGTTCATGTTGTCTCTTGGAACTGGCCAATCACGGATGGCTTCTATCTTGTCTTCGTTGGTGCGGATTCCTGACTCGGACACTACGTGGCCCAAAAACTCTACTTCTTTTTGAAACAGGAACACTTCTTCGGATTGAGTCTCAGGTTGGCGTTATATTCTGGAGAATACTTCGCCCAGGTTCTTCAGATGGTCGTCGAATGTCTGGCCCATGACTAGAATGTCGTCGAGGTACACTAAGCACGTCCTCCATATTAAACCGCTCAGTACATACTCCTTAGCCTCTCAAATGTAGCGGGTGCATACATAACCCAAAGGGCATGACCGTGAACTGAAACAACCTTTACTGGTGGAGAACGCTGTCTTCTCTCTGTCGTTTGCGTGCAGACCAACCTGCCAATATCCACTTTTTAGGTCTAGTGTGGAGAACCAACGGGAGCCTGCTAATATGGTCAAAGTGTCATCGATTCGGGGTAGTGGATAGCTGTCTTTCTTCGTGACATCATTCAGCTTCTGTAATCCACGCAAAATCGGGTGGTTCCTCTTTCTTTTTAACTAGCACGACGGAGCAGACCATGGACTGATGGATGGCTCAATAACTCCATTTGTAACATGGACTCGATGTTTTCCTCGACTGCCTGTTGTTGCCCCAATGGTAGTCGTCTAGGTGGTATTCTGATGGGTTGAGCCTTTCCGGTATCTATTCGATGCTGGATGATGTTGGTGCGACGGTGATTCCATTTTACTGTTAAAAATTTGCCAGTGTTTTGTGATAAATTGCTTGGCTTTCTTCGGTTCTCTGGTGTCAAGTGTGTCAAGTGGTCAGCAAACTGTTGTAGGAACTCTTTATCGGGCCTGTCTCCTTTACCGACGTCTGGTACTCTTCTTCGCAATTGATGATGGTCTCTACTGGCTCAAAACAAGCTATCTTGACGATTGGTAAATTCTGATGTCGTTGTTGGACAAATTCAGGACTCTGATTGGTATATCTCGTCCGGTTTTAACTATAGCCGGTCCAACCATGTAGTCATGAGCTGAGTGTACGGGCTCCACCATTCCAACGCAGCTCCCAGGAGTGCTGAGAGAAATCTAAGACTAAGGGCGTCAAGAAAAGTAATGAAGCTTACTTCGGGATTTGGAAGTAGAGGCCGTCATGAAAAGTCCAGGCCGAGGGTCCGAGCAGTATCCTTCAACCAGGAAGAGTCAGAGTCACCATTTCAAGCTCGCTGGCTGGTCTGAACAAAATATTAGACCACGGGCACCAAGAACTGGCCACCAGAGGGCATGTTACAGGCTGCGGACAGGACAGGACCATCTCCAACGTAATTGGCCGAGTGAGCCACT
>CM067217.1:77662827-77763205 GCA_034190945.1 Octodonta nipae
AAAACAATAGTACTGGGAGTCCTCCTATTGCTGGGCGCTGAGTTCTACCTCCTCCACGGGTGAACTGAGCCTCTATGAAATCAGTACGACCGCCCATACTTGCACGTTTCATTTGGGGTGGCCCTATATCTATTCTACCCCATTTGGTAATCGATGGCTAAACAAGCAAGTGTTTCCAAACGGACATTTGGGTTTGGCTATTTCGGAAATACCTACTTCGCATTTTCTTCATTTTTTCGTTTTTCTCAGCTATATAACGATTTTTTCCGCTTTCTGGTAATAAACCTAAGATTGATAGACATAAGGAGACACAATACGGCATTCTGGACAGCCTCTGCAAATATTCAATTCAAAGTCTTTATTTTGATGCCATCTTTTTACGCATGGGAAGCAGAAACAATGGTTACAATTTGGCAATAGCCCAAAATTATTAGTTATCTCTTCCAAACATATTCCACACCTTTTATTCATAGTGAATTGAATAAGACTGCACCTATAGCCACAAAAATCTAATATTTGTAGTGTTTGCTCTCGTCACACACTCACGACAATAAGTTAAAATATTTTATTTCTTTTATTCAGTCTTGAGTTGAAGCTGTAACAATCCAGTCATGAATTTGGAAAGTTTACTTGAAGACCAAGTAAGATTTAATATGAGTGCAGTGTCAACGAGAACTATACAACCTAAAGATTTAACTGGAAAGCTAAATCCCAAAAATGGATGTTACGTGGTACCTGACGTTTTAACAACTGTGATTACCTACAACGGACGCACTTGCATATATGCGGCAGTACCAGAAATTTTAACAATTAATATTACCGATACCGAGACCACTCTCAAAATTGGTGAAACAATTATACATTTAACGGTGGAGAGTTACACGGTGCTTAAAAAATACTTGGAATTTGCATATGGTTTCCATAACGATCCTTCACATGGAAAGGATGAACCTGACACTGTATGGGATGATTGCCAGCTTTGTTCTGATGGTATTTCTTTGGATTTGACTATGTGGTTGGATGATGGCGGCCTTACTATATATTGTACAAAACAAAACAAAATATAGCTTTAATTATTAAGGATGCTCTGAAAATTCATAATATACTATATGCTAATAAACATATTTAAACAGTTGTCTAGTTTTAATATATCCATTATTTTCACCTTAATTAAATTTCACACGCTTGAAACAAATTTTTCCAAGTTTCAAAATTATTACTCTCGGCCTTGAATCATCCGACAAAATCAGAGACTCGAAGAAGTTGCCGTTCTTTCGCAGGTAGGCGCTCGCTTACGATAACTATAGACTCTAAGGAGTGGACGTTCTCGCGCATGCAGGCTTAAGCAAAAGATTTTAAATTTTTTTACAGACAACAAAATACCAAGATTTTAAATTTTTTACAGACAACAAAATATCATATCCCCCATCCAGCCCCAAATATCTAACCGAACCACGCACAAAACCCGCGCCCGCGCAACGGGCATGTACTATACCTTTTCAAATAAACATTTCTCGATTAACCGCATTAGCGCAGCTCGTTGGACACCTGACTTTGTAATCAGGCAAGCCGCGTTCGATACCCGGCCAAGTATTTAGCTTTTTTTCTTTGTAACCACCACAACCAACAACAGATGGCGTGCACCCTGCAACCCACAATACAATGGCTTTCATTTATTAACAACAGATGGCGCGCACCTCTGCGACACACCCAAATGTCTTTCGCGCACCCCTACGACCACCCCCAATGTCTTCTTCTTCCCAATGTCTTCTTCTTCTTATCCAAACAACAACTACCAACAGCTCGGCAGCAGCTCCCGGCGAGAACTCGATGACTGGTTACCTTTATGCCCACTTCCGGTCCAGAAACCGCTTTGTTTAACTACTGACAACCATTCCTTCTCACCTTGCTAAAATCCGGTCGAATTTGCTTTTAAATCATACCTTGTTTTCATCCTGGCACTACCCAGTAGTCTTTCCCGTAATTGATCTGCATTATCATTAACTTCCATAGGGGATTAATATGGCGTCCCAAAAGTCAGGTTACATGGAAATCTTATTTCCTTCCCGAACTAAACCTTAGCTGTCATGTACAGCGGATCTATATGCGAGCAGGAACAGAGGTATATGCTCATTCCAATCCCATTGGTTACTGTTGACCACTGAAAGATGAATTTCTAAATTATACTAATCTCTCCACTATGACATCTGATTGTGGGTGTAACAGCGTAGTTCGGATTTTGTTAATACCCATCAAGTCGCAGATCTTCCGGAATACGTTTGATTCAAAATTCATACCTTGGTCGGAATGAAGTTCCATTGATACTCCAAATCGCCTACTGCTGCTACGGCTGCTCTACTAAAACCTTTGATACAGTGGTTACTTCTTGATTAGGAATAGCAAACACTTCTAGCCACTTGCTGAAGTAATCAACAGCAACAAGGATATATCTGTTACCCCTCTTGGTTACTGAAAATGGTCCGGCGATGTCGATGGCAATTCCTTCAAAAGGAATGCCTACGTTGTACTGTTTCATTTTCCCAAGTGATCGATTTGTGGGTTCCTTACTGGCTGCACATACGTCCCATTTGTGGCAGCATTTTCTAAGTCTTCGTCATAGTTAATCCAATAAAATCCAGTGTGACCTCCAGAAAGGCCGTTGTGCAATTCCTTCAGAATGGCTGGTACTCTTTTCTTGAGTACCACTAACTGAGATTTGGTTTCTTTCCCATCTGCACTTTCACAGATTCTCCTTAAAACTCCTTTCTCGACTCGTAAAGAATCCCATTGCGCCTACAACGCTTTTAGGGTCATTCCTTGACGAGACATTTTTTCACTTCGGGATCTGTACGCTCATTCATTCTTTTTCGTCAAAATTGGTTCAATGTCAGCATCTTGTAACTGGTCTGGTCGGCATTGCTCAGTAGTCCACGGGCACGTCATTCCTAGCTTTAATTTCTGTACTTTACCCTCTACCCTGCTCATTGTTGGCGTGATTCCAGTGCTGTTTTTCTTGGTTGATCAATAGCCAAAATTGACTATCTCTAGAAGGTGAAAATCTCACTCTACAGTCCTTCTGAAAATGTCCGGCTCGTCCACAGCAGGAAAATTTTGATTTTCTCAAGAGACTGCTATTACTTTTGGCTTTGACATATTCATAACCGCCTCAATTTCTAAAGCACGCAGAAGAGCTTCATTGCACTTTTTGATGCCGCTTAATCGCAAGCTTCTCTGGGTTTCAACATCCCTAATTCCTTCAATAAAGCATTGGGTTGCAAACTCTTCAGGTGCCTCTGGATATGCTAGGTTCACCAACCGTCTAATGTCTGGTTCAAACTTTTGTAAGATGTTCCCAGATTTCTGGGTTTGTGACCTAAGTTGCACTTGATTTACTTGGACGAGGTAGACTTTCGTTATCATACCTGCGTTCAAGAACTGAGACTAATTTGTCAAATCTGTTTGCTGCTCTTCTTGAAATTGAAGCAATTCTAGTGCAAACCCTCTCAAGGAAATCGCAAGTGCTGTAGCTTTTTTATGATTATCCCATGCATTGGTGGTGGCAACTGCATCAAACTGCCCGTTAGACATAGGCCAGGGAGAATTTCCATCAAAAATAGGGCGTCTCACAAAAGAGCATTTAGCAACAACTACATCTTGTTTGTGTTTTATTATCTCCTTCTTAAACTTTTCAAATTCATTTCGTACTTTGTTAAATTCAATTTGTACTTTGTCCTCAACTAATCTTGGTACTTTGTGTACTTCATTACGTATATATATCATGAATTTTATTTTGTAGTTTATCCTCAACATTGTTAATTTTTACTTCAACATTATCAACACTATTTTTTACTGTGTGAATTTCCTTAATTACTGCGTTAACTTCGGACTGTATTTCCGTTATTTTGCTGCCAACTTGTTCATTTGCATTTTTAATTAATAACATCATTTTCTGGAATTGTGGTTGCGGAAATTCCATTAATTGGTCCTAGCTTTAATTTCTGTACTGTACCCTCTACCCTGCTGATTGTTGGCGTGATTCCAGTGCTGTTTTTCTTGGTTGATCGATAGCCAAAATTGACTATCTCTTGAAGGTGAAAATCTCACTCTACAGTTCTTTTGAAAATGTCCGACTCGTCCACAGCAGAAACATTTTGCTCAGGTAGCACCTGATATCAGTTTTTAGAGTGGTATTGCTCAACAACTGCTTAATTTCGTTTAGAAACTTGTTAAACTTTGCTTTCATATCAGTTGTGCCTTCTTCGTTTTCTTGTTCAAATGGGATTGATAATCTTTGTGTTAATTTTACTCTACAACCTCTTTTTAAATGTCCATTTCTTCCACAACAAAAACGTTTCACACTGGTAGGCTTGGTATTATTTTTACGTGTTGTGTCTTCTATCACCCTTTTTCATCTCTGACAGGAACTTATTAGACATACCTTCCATGTTAGTTGTGCATTCTTGGTCGCTTTTCTCAAGAGACTGCTAATACTTTTGGCTTTGACATATTCATAACTGCCTCAATTTTAAAGCACGCAGAAGAGCTTCATTGCACTTTTTGCTGCCGCTTAATCGCAAGCTTCTCTTGGTTTCAACATCCCTAATTCCTTCAATAAAGCATTGGGTTGCAAACTCTTCAGGTGCCTCTGGATATGCTAGGTTCACCAACCGTCTAATGTCTGGTTCAAACTGTTGTAAGATTTCCCCAGATTTCTGGGTTTGTGACCTAAGTTGCACTTGATATACTTGGACGAGGTAGATTTTCGTTATCATAACTGCGTTCAAGAACTGAGACTAATTTGTCAAAATCTGTTTGCTGCTCTTCTTGAATATTTTGAAGCAATTCTAGTGCAGGTTTGTGGGTGCAGGTGTGGACTAGGGTAGGATTTGTCTCGGATCCTAGACTGATCATTCCCGCCAGGAACGGGACCCCAGTCCGACACCTCTAGCGGCCGTCGTCTGCCTTCCCACGCTACAAGGGTGAATGCATCGTACGACTGACCAACGAGAATCGACCATCCACTTAGGGGGTAATATCCAGCTAACGCCAATGCCCGTGCGAGGCCAGTGGGGTGGTTTTCGTTAAAATGCAAAAATCCATCCACTAATGGAACCAACGATTAAAGTGCATCCAACTAAATCCCAATCGTGGATGGCACAAAATTGACAGTATAAATTCAGATTACACTTGTAGACATTTATCACCACACTTTACACCATAACCTCTCTCCAGGTTCTACTTCAAACACATCCTTTCACTAGGACGGTCAACAGGCAACAACCGTTCGCAAGGACCTCGCTTCTTCCGACAACTCACGTCCAACCCCTACCAACCTATCTAAATTCTAATACCAACATCGCCTAAATTCCCTACTTATAATCTTATTCTTCCTCGACGATCCAATCTAATCTAATCTAATATTCTTCATCTTGTTCCCATAAATGTCATTAACTCATTTAGAACGTGCAATGCTGCCCTTAGCAACTCGCCTCGAACTTCAAAGGAATTCTAACCTAAAATAAATAGACATCAAAACAAATCAATACCAGATACAAAGCGAGAATTTTTTCCAATGCGAAAAACTCAATAAACTTATCACAATAACAAAAATGCTACAGAATAAAAGAAAGTTAGGTGTTTACGTTTGAAGATAATTTTATCCTATCCGTTGGTGTTAATATTTGAAATCAATACTCGTCTTTTAGTTACAGGAAAATAATTGTTGTAGATAAACGAGACAACTAAACGTTCAGTTTAGGGAATTTAAATACGTTTTGCATAATTCAAGCCTCAGATATTTCTTCGTTTACTTGTTCTTTAACGGGTTTATGGAATTTACTGCTAGTTATACTCTGCGACAAAAAAGTAATGTTGCATTTCCCCCCTTACTTCAAGAAAATTTACTTCGGGAAATTTCCATCAGCGCTAGCTGGCTTTAAGTCTTTGATGTTCCATATTCCTTTTGGATTTCCCTCTGCATCTTCCAATTCATAGGTCCAAGTCGAAACTTTCTTCTTAACATAAAGTGGCCCAATATACTTAGGTGCCAACTTCTTCGAAAAATACTTTAAAGCATCCGACAATACGAAATTCTTTCGCCAAACCATGTGTTTTGGCTGCAACTCTTTAATCGTTGCTGAAACTGAAGATCCCCGAGAGTATGAGTAATGAGCTTGTCTTAAATCCTCACACGAGGATGATCTCCACTAACGGAACCAACGATTAAAATGTATACAACTAAATCCCGATCATGGATGGCACAAAATTGCCAGTATAAATTCAGATTACACTTGTAGACATTTATCACCACACTTTACACCATATCCTCTCTCTCCAAGTACTACTCCAAACACATCCTTTCACTAGGGCGGTCAACAGGCAAGAACCGTTCACAAGGACGGTCAACGGGCAACAATCCTTCTTCCGACTACTGACGTCTAATCTCTACCAACCTATCTAAATTCTAATACCAACATCGTCTAAATTCCCTTCTTATAATCTTATTCTTTTGGAAATACAAATATATAAACAACTTAAGAACGTTTCTAATTATTACTAACAATCCTGAAGTTGCTTAGAATACATTTAAACGTTTACTTTATCTCCATTAGTTTTAAGAATTTGAACATTAATGCAATTTACAATTTTGTTTAGTGATATTTTTACAACGATAATGCCATAAGATAGAAAGTTAATAAAATATTGTTAGAATCTATTTACTTCAGTAAACAACTATCTATTGATTGTTAATCACTAATTCATTATATTTGACATACATTTGTGTGTAGGTAGATTTTGGAATGAGAGCTGTGATATTCACTCTCCTGTAACATTACAAAGCACATTACCTGTGCCTTTGTGAAGTCACCCCAAAAATAAAAGGGATAACATTTCTCACTATCAGGAGATTAGGACCGCTGCCAACCTATTACTGTGCTGGTAAATTTTCGCAATTTCCACAGAGATGTTTCAGTCCCAATATCAGCTGCAATGTATACCAGCATATGTAGTAACTTGCCGTTACACCTCCTTGGAAGATTTCCAATGGAGTTAAGGTTACAATGTAATTGGATGTCACTTATGTTGGATTATGTGGGTGTAACTGAAATATTAAGGGAATTGCCAACGATGAAAATTCATTCATTGTGGATTATTAGTTGACTGTTTAACACCTATATAATTTTCAATGTAAATCTTTCCAAAAAAAGTTAGTTCAGGATAGTCTTCTCATATTATATTAGTGTTATTTAGAAATATGGAATTGTAGTTTATAAGTATAATGTAGTTGATTATTTACTTCATCTGATATCTGTATTCAACGTTTATGTCATGATTTGTTTAAATATCGTAAAAATTAATATATTACTTAAACAACATTCTTGAAAAGTCTTATTACAAGCTTTTATTTAGTTTCACCTGTCCCGATGTTTGTCTGTACTAAAATCTTGCAAGTTAAATTTCATCCACTTCCCGGTTATTAAATTGGGTGACAATGCTAGACAATGCTATTATCACATGAAGCCGATCTGATGATGGAACCGGAAGGTGGCCATAGGAATTCGGTAGTTAAACGACAGAAAATCAAATCTTTCAAGTTAAATTTGATCCACTTCTCAGTTATCCATTGAGCCGAAATTTTGCATGCATGTGTAACTCGGATGACAATGCAAAATTATTATGACATGGAGCTGATCGAATGAAGGAACCGGAGGGTGGCCATAGGAATTCGAATTTGATCCATCTTGACGAATACTTTTATGCTAGATGGTAACGAGGGTCTGATGATGGAGCAGGAAGCTAGCCATAGAAAATAACGCGACATGAGAAGATTGTTAATGAAAGCGATGTCCACAAATGACAACGCTAGGAAAAAAACAGATTAGCAATAGCACCAGAGAATGAATGGCTGAAATTACTAAACAGAGAAATACGCAATGTGGTAGCGTTGGGTACTTTCATAAAGCGATAAATTCCTTTTCCGATAAAGTCTGTAATATTTGCACGAAGAGATGTTATCCCCATCAAGAGCGTTACAAACAGGAAAGAATTGATACTGTGTTACCGATGTAACAATCACATAAGTAAAAGTAACACGTCCTTACCTTATATATTGGAACAGTATGGAACCTGAGCTTATACTTGACGTTATACTACAATTGTCGCAAATTTAAAAAGCGCCTTCTTTCTCGAATAATACCATTTTTTTAATTTGTAAATTTTGACGCCTTGTTTGGTCAATATGGATTTCGAAAATACACACGAAATGATCTGAAAGCAAATTCGGTTGAATTCCATCAACAAGATAAGAGCATGTTATACACCCCCAGGAAGAGCAAAGGCAAGTCTTCAAAGCTCATATCCGATTAAGATAATAACGAAAATGGGCCATTATGAGGATAAACGATTTAGTCTATCGCATTCCTCAGAATGTTGACGCCAAAATGAAGCTGGTTGGATTAGATAGATTGGCTTTCTACCATGGTGAGGATAACCGTTCTGATAGGGACTCGAAATGTAAGGTGGTACGACTAGAAAAACGATCGTTCCCTTTTTCAAGAATTTTGAGAAAAAGAAAAAGTTTAAAAGCAATGGTATAACAGAAATATTTGGAAATGTGATATTTAAGCAATAAAGAAGATTGGGTTTATAGTTTGAACACAGGGAAATTCGTTTTTGTTTATATGGTATGAATCAAAGGGTAACGGCGCGCTGCGTTGCGTTGCAGGAATCCAGATTTGCCACTCTAGACTAGTATTCTTTAAAAAATTATATTCATTTTGCGTTAAAATATTAAGTCCAGTTTTATTTACATAATACATTCAAAAATATTCGAGATTTCAATTAGCAGAGGAATGCGCAAATAAAGAATAATCATTAAAAAAGGGATTCCCACTGACTAAATAAGGAATTAATTGTGTTGGAGGTATATTAGAATAAGCCATAAAGCAGTCTTTCCAATGAAAAGTAATTGGAGTCATTATAGAAAAGATTGGCATTACAATATAGCTACTAGAATACAAATTCTGCTAATTTATTCAAACAACTATTTATAGTAACTCAAAATTGAAAAAAAAAATGGCGAAAACGATGGAAAACTCCGCTAATTCCATTCCGGATACAAAATTAACAGGAACTTTAAATAAAATTAAAAGAAAAAACTTTTTAAAAACCAGCTTTTATTACTTGTTGATGAAAAGAACTAAAAAGTTAAAAATTATTTAAACTTGATAAGAAAAATACCATTACATAGGTACCTATCTTGCAAGATTTAATGATAATTAACCTTCTTCGCATACAATACATACAATAATCCCATATCGTACATACCTAACTATATATTTTTATTAAATTCTAAAACTTTACACCTTGTACTAAATCTTTGCGTTTTTATCACAGACCCAATTTTGTATAAATATAAACGTGTTACATTGTGATTGCAAAAGGAATGTAATAAGGGTGTAATATCCTAAATGTTCTTTAATGTTCCATCATAATGAGCGGAATTTTATAATAAATCATTGTACTTTTTTAATTGATATAAAATAATAGGACGTAGTTTTTAATTATAATTAACTTTGTCTAAAATTTATATTCTTTATTAAACCTAGTACACAACTTAGAAATGTGACATAAAGATCTGTTATACAATTTTTAGTGATGTAATAATTAGATGCATTTTATAATTCTTGTTACCTCTGTTTGATAAGATTTTATGAAAAATAGAGGCATTTTACTGTTGTTAAGCAAAATTCATATTTGCCGACAAACTTTGTATACAGTTGAAAAAGTGACATGTAATGATTACAGTATATGTTTCCGACCATTCAAATATTTTTATGAAAAATATATTTTTTCTCTAAATAATATTCAAAATAAGGTTTTCCGTTTGAATTCAACTTATGAAGACACACTACACATAAAAACCTACTGCGAACCTTCACCTTGAAGTTGATTGACTGACATTTATTTGGATTGATTTCCAAACAACTTTCAATTTATTGCAATTTTTAATAATAAAGCACAATTGGATGCAGTTTTCAATTCTAATAAACTTTGCTTGATTGAAATTTGTGATATTACAAAAAAAATAAACTTACCTGCTTCTTAAACTAAATTGATATATATTTTGAAACCTGGTATATTGTTGGAAAAGTTACAGAAATATTATTATACAATTTTTAGTGCAATGGCATAAGTAGATGCAGTTTTTAATTATAATTAGTTCTATTTGATAACAATTTTAGATCTTAACAAAAATGAAGAAACTTTTAAATTGTATTCAAAAGTCCTCTTTGATGACAAACCTTGTCTACAGTTAAAAAAGTGACATGGAATACTGTTTACGTTTTAGACCATGTAAATCTTTTTGTGAATAATCACTCTTAAAATTATTAATAAAAAGAATTCGTTTCATTTATGAAAATATACACAGGGTATATAAATATTAACTAACATTTATTTTGATTAATTCATTTTATTTACAATTTAGCCCAAGTTCCGAATAGTTAATAATAGCAACTCCATCAAAGCTTACTGTATAAAAATTTCCCCGATTTTTCTAAAAAACGATACAAGCTATGTTATTGAAAAACAATATGGGTCCACTTCGGGATCCACCGGAATTAATACAATTCCTTTTTAATTCGTTATATCCCATGTTCCGAACAGAAATTTTGTCTATATTTTTAATACCAGCAACTCCACCAGAGTTTACTGTATAAGAAAGTCGGTAAAAAGTTTTTCCCCATTTTATAAGAAACGATACAAGCTATGTTATTGAAAAAGTATGGGACGACTTCGGGATATCCCGGAACTAATCCAAATTCTTTTCAATTTGTGCCATATTCCGAATAATTTTTTTTCCATATTTGTAATCCGGCGACTCCACCAAGGCATAGAGTATAAAAGAATAGGTATAAAATAGTTTTTTCCCATTTTCCAAGAAACGGTACAGGCTATGTTAATGAAATTTCTAGAGCCGTTTCCGAGTAATTGGTGAACAAACATAAAAAAACATAGATACAAACGAATTGAGACCTCCTTCTTTTTGAAGTCGATTACAAAAATAATTTAAACCTGATAAGAAAAATACCATTATATAGGTACCTACATTGCAACATTTAATGATAATTAACCTTCTTCGTATACGTTATAATAATCCCATATCGTACATAAGTAATTATTTATTTTTATTAAATGCTAAAACTTTACACCTTGTATTAAATCACAGACCCAATTTTATATAAATAAAAGCGTGTTACGTTATGATGGAACATTAAAGAACATTTAGCATATTAAACCTTCGTTACTTTTCTTTTGCAATCACAATGTACAATTGGGCCTGTGATAAAAACGCAAAAATTTAATACAAGGTGTAAAGTTTTAGGATTTAATAAAAATATATAATTAGGTATGTAAGATATGGGATTATTGTAACGTTTGCGAAGAAAATTAATTATCATTAAATGTGGGAATGTAGGTACCTATATAATGGTAATTTTCTTATCAGGTTTAAATTATTTTTCACTTTTTAATTCTTTTTAACAACAAGTAATAAAAGCTTGTTTTAAAAGGTATTTATATATTGTTTTCATTTTAATTTTCTATCAGCAATGGAATTAGCGGAGTTATCCACCGGTTTCATCATTTTTTTTGTTTGTTTGAAAAATTTAGCAGAATTTGTATTCTAATATTGCAATGTCAATCTTTTCTATAATGACTCTAAATACTTCTCATTGTAAAGACTATTTTATAGCATATTCTAATATACCTCCGACACACATAATTCCTTATTTAGTCATTGGGAATCCCTTTTTTAATGATTATTGTCTTTTCTCGATATTTTAAATCTTTCACAATGGTCATGACGACAATTCTTTATGTACTTGCCTAAATTACAACCATCAATTTGAATATATTACTTTTCTAAGAATAAATTGAACCATTCACACATTCTATCAATTGGGAATTTTACAATCATTTGAAAGCAATACAATATATTGCTATTAGCCGGGAAAATTCTTTATTTACGCACCCCTCTATTGATTTAATTCTAAAATATTTTTGAATCTATTACGTAAATAAAACTTTACTTAATATTTTAACGCAAAATGAATATCAAATTTTAAGGAAGACAGAGACAAATCTGGATTCTTGCAACGCAACGCAGCGAGCCGTTGCTGTTTGATTCATATATATAAACTGCTGCGAATTTCCGTATGTTCAAACTATAAACCCACTCTTCTTTATTGCTTAAATATCACATTTCAAAAGCAAATATTTCTGTTATACCATTACTGCAATGAGTGACCCACTTCGTCGCTTTTCAACTAATTGCTGCGTGCCACAGTCAACTCGCTTAAATATTTTTTCCCAAAATTCTTGAAGAATGGTTCTCTTTTTCTAGTCATACCACCTTACATTTACTCTTCGGTATCTTACTGGCTACGCAGATGCCACATTTCTTGCACGAGGCTATAACGTCCTCGAAGTAATTGAACTATGAAAATCGAATTTTATGTAGAATCTTATTCTTACCAAGATGACCTCTGATAATTGCATTGTGGACTTCAGTCGTAACGGTGGACACCCTTTTGTTTGGGAGTACCAAGTAGAACTTTCTCTGTGATCGTCAGTCTACCAAATCCTCTTCAAAGTTTCGACCATAGATATATTTCTCCTCGTAGTTCTATTTTGGTAACAGTAATTCTTTTATGGCTTACATGGGTTTAGTTCTCTATCACCTGCTCTTCACCATTACCTGATAAAGAGCGGCTGTGGGAAGTGCTAGAACGCCGTTTCACATTTTTGATTCCAGTAAAATGTCTCTTCGTAGTTCTCTGGGTACCGGCCAATCACAAATGACTTTTATTTTTTCCTCATTAGATGTACATTCAGACTCGGAAAATGAGTACTCTAAGAGCTCAACCTTATTCTGAAACATGATACACTTCTTGAGATTGCGCCTCAATTTGCTATTCTTAATTCTCGAGAGTACTTGGCAGAGGTTCTACTGTTGATAAGCGATTGTGTGCCCCGTGACAATCCAAACAAGACATGTCCTACAAGTTAATCCGTTCAAGACATTCTCCACTAATTTCCTATGCCTTACATTAATCAAACGGCATCACGATGAATTCAAACAAACCCTTACTGACTGTTACTTTTGTGAATCCCAACCTGGCGGTATTCACTTTTTAGGTCTAAGATCGAGAACCAAAGGGACCCTAGTACGATGGAGAAAAAGTATTTAATTCGAGGGAGTGTATAACTGTCCTTCATCTGGACGAATGTAATCAACACAAAACCCGGTGGTTCTGTCCTTCTTTTTTACTCGAACGACTGGTGCAGACCATGGGCTAATAGATGGCTCAGTTTTGTAACATGGCCTTGATATTTTACGCGACTGTCCCAATGGTTGTCACCTAGGTGGTATTATAATGGGTTGGGCATTTCAGTTACCTATCTATTCTGTGATGGATGAGATTTGTACAACCGATGGTACACTGTTGATTTTCACTATTATTAGACGTATTTTACTTATTACAATTTTGTGTCTTATTTTATCGACCAGTAATGCTTATCAATTTTATTTTAAATAAATTTATACTTCTAAATATATTTTAAAACTTACAATTAAATTAAATTCAAAATTGATAAAAACATCAACTTTGCTTGTTTATCGGAAAATATTATATGATAAATGTACGAAATCTCAGTTCAAAGTAGTTCAAGATTAATTCTTATAAAGTTGAATATAGTGAAACTGATATAATATTACGCCAAGTAAGTGCAACATTCTTGAAATTAGTCATTTGCAGTAAAACATATACACACATGTACGAAGAAATCAAAGTGATCCAACTAGTGTGTGTGTGAGAAGAAAATATTCTAGGGCAAGTAACAGAATATCAAAGCGTGTCGACCGCAGAATTTAAATTTCTTTATTCAGGTGGGTTAATTGTTTATTGCTGTTGAGAACTCGGTCTGATTTAAGACTTAGAAACATTTGAAGTATTTGAAATATACAGACTTTCCTGCAATTGTGGTGTTATTCCCAAGAACTCATAAAAACACCAAGATACTGCCTAAGTAGTTCAGTCAAACATAGAAGTAATTGAAATTCAGAATTATTTATCTTTTATATATAAATTCCTAACATTAGAATTTAAGAACTTTGTTGTAGAATTTGAGTTGACATGAGTGTGACGATGTTTGAAGTTTTCATTAATTCAATTTTTGGAAGCAAATGAAAGCATTTCAATAATTATACAGTGAGGACACGTGGGTTGGAACAAATTCATTTAAAATTCAGGTGTTGTTTTTTTGTCTGCGGTTTTTGTGATGATAAACTCATTTATTCAGGGTTGGCCAGAAATAAACTGCGACCATCAACTTCATTTTTCAAATGGAAACATTTGTTTTTGATTATATTTCTGAATTCTGCATTGAATTCTAAGTATTTTTCATGTACAATGTCCTATTTACGTCTGGTTTTTAGGATTGTAGGCAGAACTTTAGTCGCATGAATGGAATCCCTTTTTTTAATGCTGGAGTTTTTAACACTTGTTTATTTCAATAGAAACTGTACTATAATTTTACTTCAAATAAATAGTTAACAAGTGCAGTTGCAAAGTTTCAAAGTATGGCGCATTTATCTGAAGAGCAGCGAATAGAATTTTTGGTGATGGTAGGATATGGCAACTGAACTCGAACACAAGTTGAAGTTTGCGAATTGTTTAATATGAAGTACGGTACGGTCTATTACACGATTGGTAGTAAAATAGAAAAAAAGTTTCTAGAATTTTCGCTAAGTTTTTACTTTAAAATTCTTTATTTCTTTCACCTGGATTTTATGCACATATTCTTTTGCAACTCGATTTTCTTCATTACTCAACTTCGTATATTTTTCTATTAAATTGATTACTTCATTTCTTGATTCACTAGGACACTTTAACAATTCATCAATCTTAATTTGACTATTTAGTCTTAAATTATTATTTTCATATACATAATCAACACTATTTTTGTCATCATGACTTTCTGCATGTTATTTAACACCAATTCTTATCACTTTGTCCTGCAAAACAATTATTTTTTCTTCAATATTAATATCCGCATCGAGTTTTCTTAGCATGTCTATGCCTATTATTGCTTGGTATGAAAGATTTTTCACTATTAAAAATTCAAACGATACTTCTTCTTTACCAAATCTAACCTTTATATTGACCATTTTATTTACTTTAAATATCCTTTTGTTGTTTGCCGCTACTATATTAATTTTCTTAACATCTCTTCGTCTATAAAACTTTCTTCGGAACCTGTATCTATTAAACTTTTTAAATTATTTTCATTCTTGATTATATTCTTATTGTTCTTCTCTTTATTTGAAACTGTTACATCATTATTCACTGGAATTTTGGGATTTTGTTCTTCAACTTTACCATAAACATAAATTAATTCAAAATTTTCATTATCTTCTTCTTCTGGTTCCTCAACTTCAATTATAACTTTCAAAATACATACATTATTTGATAAAAAGTAGTTTTTGTTTAAAATTTTATTTGCGTTAGTCTTTGTGGTATTCGGCTGCTTTAAAAATCCTGTTCTATTTGTCTCCTTGTTGTTTTGCACTTGGTAAACTTCTTCGTTGTGCTTCACAACTTCTGCTTCTTCTAACATATTCTCTATTGGCTGCATTTTTACCGGTTCTCTCTTTTCTTGGTATAGTTTCTTCATAGCTGTGTCTTCTCTGGAGGTTATTCATTCTTCTATTGTCATCTTGTTGCATTGGTGCTTCATATCTTCTTTGATTATTCAAATTTGCATTCCTTTCATTTCCAATAGGTCCAAAAAAATAATTTTGATTTTGAAATTCACTACTGTTCCTAATATTGGTCCTTCCATTGTATTGGTTATTATTTCTCTGTTTGTTAAAATTTCTCTCTTGATATTACTTCCAAAATTTGCTCTAAAATTAAATTGATTTCTGTTTCCATTCCACCTTGTCCTATTTTCATGGCTTCTACTTCTTGTTGGTCTTTGATTGTTCCCTTGACTACTATTATTTTTTACTCTTTGTACTCTATTTAAATAATTTATGAATTGGTCTACTTTCTTAATGTTTTGTACCACTATGGTTTCGGCAATTCCTCCTCATAGTGCCTTGCAATAATTACAACAATACCCTCTTCACGCATTTGAGAATTCATGTGTTTCGCCGATGTCACTAATCTCAACTCATAATTACTCATACTTCCCCGTTTCTCATCAAATTTTCCAAAATATATTTTTTCCCGAAATTCAGATTGTTCCATTTCACCCCAATAATAATTTAAATATCTCTCTTTTATATCTTCAAACAATGTTACTTCTCCTTTGATCGACGCAAACCGTAACACTGCACTTTCAACAATCCCTTGTTTCAGTCTAATTTTAATCTCTTCAATATTTCGGATTACCTGTAGTTGTGTTTTCATGGTTTTTATAAAAATACATGGGTGAATTTTTCCAAACCTAGCATTGAATTTGATATTGTTATCAATTACCATAGATTTTTCCAGCATCACAGGTATTCTTGCTTGTTTCATTCGATTTAATTCTTCTTGCCGGTTTTGTGACATTTTCTCTTCTAAATTTTGTATTTTTTCGCATTGTCCTGGACCTTTTCTTGAACTTGATTTAATTTTCCATTAATATTTTCTACTGGTGCTGAACTTTTAATTCATTACTGGCCTTTTCTTGTCCCTTGCGCATCTCTTCCTGAATCTCTTGCATTTCTTGTCTTAAATTTCTCTCTAAATTTTGTATCTTGCATTCTAATTTTGTATTCAATTCCTGTTTTGTCTCCTCTATTTTTGACATTAAATTACTGGTTGATTCTCTTATCTTGTACACTAGTTCTTTCCTTAAATCAGCAGTAGTTTCACCTAATTCTTCTTTTACATTTCGTATACTTCCAGCGGATTCCTCCATCTCTTCCCTTATATTTCTCATTTTCCCAATTGACTCTTCTCTCAAGTTATTAATTGCATTTAGTATCACGCTTAAATCCATTGGCATTTCAGGTGTTCTCCTTCTCAGTGAGTGTACTTGCGCCATCGTCTCCATATAACTCTTCCAACATCTTCTTTTGCATCCTCCACTTCCTCGTCTCTATGGTCCATCTGCACCATAATTTCCTTAGGTCACATTTTCTATTCCTCTTGATCTTCATTATTCATATTTTTCTTGTTTGTTTGTTTTTCTAACTTTTGAATTATTACCCCTATTGTGTCTGAGATATGAAGTTATTAAAAATTTGGACGATAACAGGCACCTCTCAGATAAGTTGTTTACATTTCGAATTTAAGGTAAAATAATATATTTTCTTTTCGTTAAATGTTTTCATTGTGATATATGAAACCTACAGATTATTTTATATGTTAATTTCCAATCCTAGTTGCTTTTTTAAGAAATTTATTTGAAACTGTCACATTTGGTATTTTCAAAAAAAATTATTTACTGTGCGGTTTTAATTGTATAAATCATTTTCAAATTACCAGTTTACGGTCTAGTTTTATAATTTAATCATTTCTATTTATGTATTGATCTTTAAATTGCATTTAATCATTATAGTTCTTTCACGTTACTTAAACCACTCGTACAAAATTTCTCTTGCCTCCAATATTGGTTTATGTATTACAATGCATTGTATAAGTACTTCTTGGGAAATAACAGCACAGTTAAGAAAATTGCTGTATATTCCAAACGTTTCGGGGTCTAGGTCAGACCCCGGTGTCAATGATTAAGAAACTATGGATAAAAAAGACACAATTCTAAGATGTAAATTAAAATATTTGACAATATGTATTATTTGATTTCTGATGTCAGAAAACGTTTGGAATATACAGCAATTTTCTTAACTGTGGTGTTAGTTCCCAAGAAGTACTTAGACATTGAAAAATATGCCACAAATATCATTCAGAAAACAATTACAATGCATTATTTACTATCTGTTAATATACTATTTCTTTTAAAACATAATTATTGATTTGATTTTATTATTTTTGGTTCATGTTTACATGTTTATTTTCATTTCAATATATATATATATATATATATATATATATATATATATATATATATATATATATATAGTTGATGATTTATTGCGGTGTACATCTGTTCGTCTGTTGCAGTCGGTTGAAAAATCACTTAACATTTCGCCAAAATCATATTTGTCTTTCTTAAAAGATACAAAATTCAGATACTACTGCTAAGTTCATTTGACAAGTACAAATAATTGTGCATCTTAGTGAAATTTCAAGAACTACAACAGAACGAAGACATACACTGAACTACAACGACTCCACAACTTTGGGATATAATCTCTCCAATAGATTAGTAGTATGTTGTTCTCTCAGATCACCTCTGAGGAAGATTGACTGTATAGAACAGACCATTGTCCGGGCATTTATTTTGACTCGATACAACTTTCAAATACTTATGTTATAGAAAAGACTTCCTCAAAAAAATCTGTTGCAATTTATATTCTATATAAAAATACCTTCAGATGTGATTTGGCAAATAATTGAACAAAACAGAACATTTTATTGACATATTCGAACAACATTAATTAATAATTGGATGCTGTATCATTCATTCACTGATATGGCAGTAACATACATCAATAGTTAGGAAAACGTTTGTCTTCTTGTTCAGCTAAAATACATAATACCGGAAGCTTTAATGACCTCCGTTCCATTAGGGCATTTTGTGCCATATCCACAGCTTTTAAAAGATAAATTTTCTTCAAATGTGACAGCCATCGGCAAATATGATATATTATCACATTTACAGTCGAGGTATTTCTGTTAAACGTCGCGATGTGGCTGTGCAAACGTGACCGAAAGTAATTACTAGTACAACTATGTTAAAGTGATAAATTTTGCTATATTTATTCATACCATGTTTTATTTAATATTCTTATCGCTAAATTTTACCATCCAATTAAATCGGTATTTGTCGAACATATATTATATCTCATAATCACCCAGATCCTAACAAACTGATGACATATGAAAATGCACTCTTTCTCTCTATAGCGCTCAGGGTAATTCAAAATAGTTTTTATTATTGCCTTCCAATTTTTTAACATGGTAAATGTTAATTAGATTTTGTTTAAAATTTTTTGAATATCCTAACTTTATTGAATGTCTCATATTGAGTCATATGAAATTATACTTTCTCATCTAAACAACTCTATTTATATCATTTAATAATATAGTGCTTAAACAATTATTGAATAATTTATGTGTAATTGTTTTATGAATTTTGGAAATACTGCTGAAAACGGTTATAAAATGTTCGTATGTAATGAAGATATTGCATATTGAAAAACTAAAAATCTTTATATTGTTTTTCATTATCAGCAAACCGGTGTGTAATACTTCAACAAATTTGGCTTGAGATAAGGTTTTAATGGTATCTATCTGACATAATTTATGTAGTTCGTTAGTAACCTAGTCTTCTGCAGTTTCTAGTGACATTTTTCTTTATTCGGTCTTTTATTTCTAAAATTCCTATCGACTTCATTTAACATTCACATTTATAAATTTAAATATTCTCTTCGAATATTGTATATTTTTCTAATAATTCTGAAATACTATTATTACCATGCATTACAATACTGTAAGATTGTACAAGATCAATTTCATGTCTGAGGATATTTAAACGTTGTAGTAAGGTTTCTTCTAAAACAATCAACACTGCAGAATAAAATTCATTTTCAAAATATGTTTCTTATTCGCTTCCCAATAAATTTTAAATGGCCAAACCCCTTCTCCACCATCTTGCAATACATATTTTTGTTAGCCTTTTATTACTCTTGCTTTTTCATTTCATATGGCTATTATTCAGAGGAAAACACGTTAACTCGGCTTATGGTTCCAAAAATTGCCTTAATTGTTGGATTCACCTTTACGTCATCTGAAACTACCAGCTTTAAAACATGAGCGTAGAACCAGTTGTAAATACTATTCCAAGATTGTGAATTTAATAAGTTTTTAATCCCGTATATGGATATGGTTTTTGGGAATATGCACAACAGGTTAATGCAAAAAGAACAGAAGCCATAACATGGAAATAAAACCTCGAGAAAGAATGTGTATTTGGTGCCAATTATTGTGGCTACAGGAAACCTATTCGCACGCTAAATTTTGGGAATTTTAGAAGACTTTTCACTAGGAATGATGGTCTGTTTGACGTCAATAGGAAGATGTGTTCTATTGACGATTTCCTTGGTCTTTCTCTCTAAGTAAGTAGTCGGATTATTGTTAACTATGTCGTAGTCTGGAGTGTCGAGTAGAGAATTCATTTTGCGAATATAGTCCTTAGTGTTGAGAAGAAAGGTCGCGTTACCTTTGTCGGTAGGAAGAATAGTTATCTCATCGTTGTCAAGTAAGTTGTTTTAATGCATGTCTTTCGTTGGAAATTAGGTTTGATTTTGGAGGCTTTGATGCGCGGAGTACTCTAGCAATGTCTTGACGAATATCTTCAGCCTCATTATCTGTTAGTTCAACCAAACCTACCTCAACTTGAGAAATGATTCTTTCAGTTGGGATAGTTTTGGCATCACTGCGAAGTTGAAACCTTAGGATAGGACGTGTAAACTGGTAGAGTCTAAGAAGAAATCAGGAAAGTTGGGTGACAGCAGGTTTTTGTTTTGTAATAAGTCCTGTTAGTTTATGTTTTTGAGTCACTGTTTCCTTTAGAGCCAAGTGTGCAGCTTTATCGCTTTAAATGCGATGAAAATTGTCCCACAGAATTATATGAGGGCTGACAGTATGTAATGACGAATAGCAATGATACAAATTTCGGTTGGTTTGGTCAAGTTGATATCTGAATGGATGGAATTTCGTAACAGGGCGAAAATTGCTTTGTTAAGAATACTGGAAACTGAACGTGAAGAGGTGTGATATTTTCGTTTGAAAGTGTTCGAATGGGTTCTGCAAGAGTTAAGGAAAGCAAGGTCACAAAGAACCAGAAATTTTTGAATGAGAAGTTTGCTGTATGTTTTAGTTAGTTGGAAGAAATTCTCCCCGTAGAGGCGAATGAAATGTTCTGAGAGGCTTCCGCTGTTATTATTATGCACTAGGCTAGGTTCCGGGTGACAACCGCCTCTGAATTTATTAAATGCTCGACGTTTGGACTCCTGCTTTGGAGCCATTATCAAGAGACAAAAGTGGGACTCTATCTGCCTACTCACCAAGAGTTACTAGGTAACTGAACTGAATGTGAATCTGCTCTGCTTCTTTTATTTATAGTTATTGGTGGGTTAGAAGGGAATTTCACGTGCTTTGGTTACTCTGCCAATTACGGAGGTCCATGCTGTAGGAAAGCGAGGGCTGTCATGCGTCGGTTTAGACAGAGAGGTCTTTCTCTACTTATATAGCTTCTCGAAGAGTGGATGGCCTACTGGGATTAAGAGATATGATAGTCCTACTGTCCTCGACGTTGATAGAGTGTACTGTTTGGATATGATTATGCGCGAGAGCTGAAGTCGGATCTTTTTTGTGAACTAACAAACAATGTTCATATACTTGATGGTTGACGTGCCTATTAGTACGACCGAAGTAGCTTTTTGGGCAATCGCGATATGGAATTTCGTAAACTCCTTGATTCTCGTTAGGTACTTTATCTTTAGGGTTCCCGGTTAAGTTGGCTATAGTTTGACTGGTGTTGAAGACTGTCTTTACCTATTTGTTGTCGTTATAGAATTCGTTCTATTTTTAACCGACTTCCAAAAAGGAGGAGGTTATCAATTCGTCGCGTATTTTTTCGCTTTTTTTTTGTATGTATGTTACCGATTTCTTCTCCTGTGGTGCACCGTTTTGAATGATTATGGTCTTGTTTAATAGAGTATATATCCGGATTGGTGAAACTTCAAATTTTGGAACAGAATTCTATTGATAAAGTGATAAAATTTGTGAATGAACACATGGGTGCATGGAAATCGACCAATATCCCTAATATTTTAGTCGATTTGTCTATAACTCCTTATGGATGTGTATAGTATTATAAGGTTTAATCTATTAAGGAAGATCCTTAGGTGATATCATATACTTTTCTGCGACGTGCAACTTGCAGTTTTGCAGAAAATCGCCGAAAATTCCAAAATTCTTATCAAAAATTTCATCGAAATGACATAATGGACATTTCCTCATAAATATTTTAATTCCAACGCAATAGTGCGGTAATTTTAGGCACTGGAAGTTTTAATTGCGAATTTGAAAATTTTCTATGTACATCTCAAGCATATAGGTAGTAAAGCATAGTATTTTCGGCTCCTTAAATCATGAGTACCAAGCTCGTTTTGTTTGTATACCAGGCAAATACCTATTTAAATGCAAATTTTTCCATTTTGCGAAGACGGTGCTTTTGGTTGTCACAGTCTCCCGGACTGGACGTTTGGTGGTATAAAAATGTTGGAAAAAAAGTGAAATTAAAATTATATAGGGTGATTAAAAAACTGTTATATGATGTGGACATAAGCAAATCATATACAGGATGGTTGAAATATATGCTGCAGTTGAGTTATATTTATAGTGTGATTAAAAAATTATTTCTTTTATAGCCCATAAGAAGTTGCTTAAAGTGTGAAGAGGAATTAATATTACAACGGACGATAATATAAAATGTAAAAAATTAACTAATTTATGTGCTAGCCCACGAGGAGTTATATACTATGGTTGAAATATAGGACGGATTTGACTCCGTAAATATGGGATGGATTCTACTCCTTCCTATAGAAGGCAACTAACAAATTTATGCTTGTCCGTGGGCAGTCGTATGTACAGAGTGGTTGGTACATAGGTTGGAGTGTAATTATCTATAGTTATAGAGGGTTGTCAAAAAAGTTGAAAATAGGTTACATGGCGTAGTCCATAAGGCATAAATATATTTTCGGCTTATTAAATCAACGCGTACTAGTACATTTTGTTCGTAAAGATTTACCTATCAATTTAAATGAGAAAGTATCATTGTGTAATGTTGAGGCTTTCGATGTTACCTGGTTCTGTCTATTAAGGTTATACATACAAAATAAAAAATAAAGAATGAAAACTACCTGAGTTCAAAAATACTAAATATATATATATATATATATATATATATATATATATATATATAACCGACTTCTACCTAAAACTAAAAAGCTAAAAATAATTATAACAAAATACAACTCTAGCAAATAAATAACACATTCAATATTGTTAGGTACCTACCCAGGAAGTAAAAAATGTAAACATTAAAAGGTGCTCATTCTGTACAAATTAATTACCTACCAATATAGTATATTTTTGAAGTCGGTGTTGTTGTATTTAGGGGTTGTGGCGACTTACTAACTATTCGCGCAATGTGGTCCGGATGATAATCGTTTTGTCTAAGGATTTGTAGAAGATTATTAAGTTCGTTTTGTTTATTGTCAACATCTGTTAAGCAAATAGATCTAAGAGCCAAAGATTTCAATACAGAACTCAATTGGGAAGGGTGATGGTGTGATTGGGCATTTAAGTATGGATTGGTATGGGTTGGTTTCCTATAGACCGTATCTGAAAATTTGTCATTGGTGGTTTTTGTAATGGGGACATCAAGAAACGGGAGCGGACTCGATTTCCATTGTAAATTGAATGTTAGAATGTACATCATTGAGGTGTTGTAGAAAAAATCTAATGAATCTCTGCCATCAGCTAAATGACAAAAGTATCATCAACATCTAAGCCAGCAGGAAGGTTTTAAATTAGACGAGTTTAGGGCCTCGGTTTCGATTTGTTCCATGAAAATGTTAGCAAGCACTGGAGAAAGAGGTGAATCCATAGGGGCCCCACGTCTTTGTTTGAATACAGTGTCTTGAAATGAAAAATATGTGTTAGAAAATCTAAAAATATTTGTTTATACGAATGGTTTTTTTATAACCAAATAAATTGTAAAACACAATGATTGTTCAAATGCAATTTACTGAATTTTTAATTTAAAAACCCCATACAAAAACAATGGACCAATGAATCAAAAAAAGTCTAACTTCTATTATTTTAAAAATTAGGAATGCCATATAAAATTTTTTAATTTAACTGCAAAATTGTACTACCTCATAACTTTAAGTTTGTTTTAAAGCATCAACCACTTTATACTCTTGACTTGTTTTATTGGTGTGGCCTGCCTTTTGCTGCACCTTCTGATGTATCTTATTGATACCTCAAACTGCTTCTCCGTACCTCTGCTTTCTCTAACCTCTCGTTCCAATACCTGCTACTTTTCTGCTCCTTTATCTGCCTGCGCCTTACTCTGCCTGCTTTCGTTTTATACTTACTGCAATCTGAAACCATTACCACTTTCTATATGCTCCTTGACTTAAATGATCTCTTTTAAATTTGCTTCTGTACTGAATACACCTTTTTTTCCCTGATCAAATTGTCATCCCTACTTCAAAAATATACTTTTTTCCATTGTTTACTACTATGGAGTGTAGAGCAATGGACGACAAACTTATATGAGAATAAAACTGAAAAAGTGTCCAGCGGACGCTTTCAAATAAGAAATTCAAGAAATGGCCAGAATGGCGCAAGTTTGACGGCAGGGTATGTTATGAAATTAGCAATTGTCAACGGATTGAAATGCACAAATCCTACATTTAGAAGTGAACTGGCTGAAAAAGTGAGAATGATGTATTCCTATTTGAAAATTTCATTTTTTTCGAGCAAAAAACCATTGTATTTACATGCCAGTGGTCTGACAACTGCTCGAAAAAAATTACGCACGGCAACAAAAAATTTTCGAATTTGAAATGGCCTATTGCACATTTATCATACCACTTTCTGGAATTTTCATAACTATCAATGCATTTTCAGATGAAATTGTTTATGCATTCTAAATATTGCTATTGAGACTTTTCTTAAATTAGAATTGTTTGTGTCAAAAATAGTGAGGTATAGGATACTGTCAAATATACACGTATTTTTGACCGCCAGGTGTTTGTTCTGTAATTTGGATAACTGTAAATCGGGATTTTTAGGGTTCCGTATATACAATATACGGATACCCTTATAATATCACTCCGGATTTCTGCCTCGGTCACATCACAGCAATTTTCTCCTAAACTACTGGGAAGAAGAGGTTGAAATTTGGTATCAATGTAGAGTTTGGTGACCCGATCAGGGGTACATATCGTAAATCAAGAAATTTTGATATTTGGGGTACTTGTGGGGGGAAAAACTAAAAAAATTGAGCGTTTCCCCTTTAACTCCAAAACTATAAGTAAACTTTTGGAAAAAAATAGAGATATAGGGCCTCACCTGAACCTTACCGTAGAAATAAGGAGAAACCTCTTCTATTAATTTTGGGGGACAAATTACAAAATTAAATGGAAAATAGAAAATTCTAACGCATCACGTAATATACCAAATCAAAGGGTTCATTATAACAAATACAAAACATATTTTTTTATATTTTTAAAATAATTTATTTAAAAGATATTAACAAAAATATAAAAAAATACTCATTCCCCCCTTAACCTCCGAAACTATAAGACGTAGCAATAAAAAAAAAGATATAGGTCCTCATCCGAACTTTACTGGAAAAATAGAGATAAACCACTAATATTAATTTTAGGGGACAAATTACAGCATTAAATGGAAAATATACAATTAAAATTAGTTCTAATGCACCATATAATATATCAAATCAAAGGGCTCATTATGACGAACAAATATATTTCTTTCATATTTTTAAAATGAATATTTTAAAATATGAATATTTAAAATTTTGAAAATAATTAGGGGTACTGGGGCTCACCTGAAATTTATAAGAAAAATCAGTAGAAAACCGCACTATTAATTTTGGAAACAATTACTTTAGAAACTACACTATCTACCATTTTTAAAAATATTGTACTTTTAAATAATTTGTCTAAAAGATTTAATAATTTATTATTTAAAACTTGATTTATTTTCCCCTTTATCTTCCAATTTACAGAGCCTACAATTCAAATAGTAGATTATAAAAGGCTTCCCTGAAAGTTTATTAGTAAAATAAAACTCTAGGGTTAATTTTGTGGGCTAAATTAGAAAATTAAATACATACTTTTATAAAAAACAAGCGAATCATGTAGCAGATAAAATAAAAAGTATATGTGTGGAAAATAAAAGTGTATATTTTTTATAAATTTAAAACGCTTTCTTTAAAAGATATTAGGGTAATTATCACAAAATGCACTCATTCCCGGCTTGTCTGAAAATGAAACATAACAGAAAGATATACTTTGATTCACCTACATTGTATCAAATCTTGAAGGTGGTACGGAACCCTTAGTATGCGAGTCCAACTCGCACTTGACCAAATTATTTTATTTTTATTTTTCCTGTGAACGTCCCAAATTCTTCCAATTCAATGTCAGGTAAGCCACTTTTTGTTTAACAAAATGTCTTTTCACACCTATTTTACATATTATCACACCTTCATGTATTATCGAACATATTGATTTTACATGTAATTTTATCACAAACAATGTAGGTATTATCCATGTGATTTTGCCAATCTGTTTTACTTATACTACATTGGCGATTTTTTCGTTCCAAATAGGTAATATGCATATCAGCAAATGCGTCCAATCATACTAGATGCTTAATATGACCCATTGAGTTTCGTTTGATTATATTGAAGCTACTTTCAACTGGGGCGCTAGTTGTGATATTCGCCCGTAATTCGATCTAAGAATGTTTAAAATTTCCCCAGATTGGAATTAATTCTAAATCCTCTAATAAGTTACTTGTAATAATATTATCATTTCCATAAAATAAGCAATAGCATCGGCTGAAAAAACTTTTTAGGTACTCTTCATTTAGTGCTTTTGCCCAAATACTCCAAGAATTTTTCATAACTCCTTAGTTAAATCCCCAAATCCATTGTTGTAATTCTGATGTGTAGTGAAGACCCATCAGAATTACTTTAATATGGCTGTTTTTCGGCTTCCTCGATTGTGTTTTACTCGGTTTTATTGAGATTGACAGTAAATAGTTTTTTCAATTATTAACTTTTATTAATTTTGTTGCATGAAATATATTTACAAACCTTGATAGAATATAAACAATTTTTACTCGCATTAGAATAAAATATTAGCTACTTGCTTGAAAGTATTTTAAGCTAACTTTTACCCAATTTAATAATAATAATAGTAATGCAAAAAACTTACTATGGAATTAATTAACTATAATATCGTCTTGAATATTAATTAACAGAAACTACTTTATTAATCAACTTGTACTTTTAGTCACTATTGTACTATTAGTAATTAAATTCGACGTACGGAAGAAGAATCACTCATAAGGTAAAGAACCATATTCTAACTTTGGAGGATACTTCTGGGGGGATATTTTACAAAAATCGACCATTCCCCTAAGCCTCGAGGCCTCGAGACTACCGAGCCTATTACTATTGAAAAAAAATAGAGATTATATATTGCCTTATTTTTAAACTTTTTTTAAACTTTACAGGAAAAATAATCAAACAGCATAATGTTAATTATTTGACAAAATTAATTGTGAAATAAAAAAATAAATTAAAAATTATTTGAGGGCATCATCTAATATATGAATTGGGAGAGCGCGTCGTGAATCTAAAATGTGAAGAAAATAGAGAATATAGAGCCCTACTCAAAGTCTACAAAACAAATAACGCGAAAACACTAATCATAATTTTTTGAGACAAATTAGAAAATTAAATAAATAATAAAACATTTAAAAAATTCAAGGTCATATGTAGTGGATTAAATATCAAACGAAATCATCTGAAAATGCATTGATTGCTATCAAAAATTCCAGAAATTAGTAATTGATCTCAAGACAGAGCACAAAATAACTGAAATATGTATTTATGAGAACTTCTTCCCAAAATGCTACTTTATATTTAGAATATTTGTATCATCTAAACAGGAGATATGTTTGCGCAGTTAGTAACTTAACGATATTGGGAATAAGTTAAGTAAATCAGAGTGAATCTTCTGTGAGAATTTTCTTTAACAGATAATTTTTTGATGTTTATCAAATCCTATTCTTTCAGGAAAATTATTATTAACATTAGAATACACCAAAATATTTTACTATTTCAAAAATAATTTTATTTTGATAGAAAACGAACGAAAGTAGTTGCCATGTTTTCTGTTTCAGTAACTCTGTTAAAATTTTCTGAGTAAACTTGGCTTACACGTCTATTCATTCATTAGAAATGGTAGAGAATGTTTTTATGTTTTGTTCTGCTTTGAAAAATTTGATGCTATTTTGCAAATAAATTGTTAAATACGCGCTCAAGAGCTTACCTTAGTTGATAACTTTCAAATTTTTTTCTCACAAACCATATATTTTTTGACATATATCAAATAAGATACTTTTATTTATACTACCTACCGAAATATTTATTATTTAATTAATTAGCAATAAAATTGGGCACCAAGAACCACTTCAAGTATCTTTTATGTAGCCACATCGGAGACTTTCTCGGGATAGGCTAGAGCAAAAAAAATTCTCCTGGGTAAAAAGTGAGCAATTAATTAGCAATGAAATTGCATACCACGCACAACTTGAAATGTCTGTTAGTTGCTGAGATATAACTATGTCCAAAATAACTTAAAACTTAAGCCACATCGGACACTGTTTCTCGGGAGGGGTTACAGCAAAACAAATCTTTTGGGTAAGAAATGAGCAATTATAAATAAAATTGGGTACCAAGAGCAACTTGATATCTCTATTAGTTCCTGAGATATAACTAGGTCCGATGTAACTGAAGCCACATCGGACACTGTTTCTCGGGAGGGCTTAGAGCAAAAATTTTTTATTTGGGTAAGAAATGAGCAATTAATAAGCAATAAAATTAGGCACCAAGAACAACTGGAAATCTCTATTTGTTTCCGATACATAACTATGTCCGATGTGGCTTAAAAGTTAAGCCAAAAGATTTTTTTGCTGTACTGTGGTATGCAATTTCATTGCTAATTAATTGCTAACTTTTTACCCAAGAGAATTTTTTTTGCTCTAGCCTATCCAGAGAAAGTCTCCGATGTGGCTACATAAAAGAGACTTGAAGTGGTTATTGGTGCCCAATTTTATTGCTAATTAATTGCTCACATTTTCTCCAAAAGAATTTCTTCCCAGAAACAGCGTCAGCTATATCTGACTAATTGAAAAAGATTTCAAGGTGTCGTATATTATTGCTAGTTAATTGATTGTATCTTATATTGGAAACAACCCTTTCCACCCCAAATATAATCCGCACCTCTCAAAATTAAAAAAAACTTTATAATATACAGGGTGTAACATAACGCAGCCTAAATATTTAGGTAGGTAGTATTAATAAAAGTATCTTATTTGATAATGTCAAAAAATATATGGTTAGTGAGAAAAAAAACTTTAAAGTTATCAACTAAGGTAAGCTCTTGAGCGCGTATTTAACAATTTATTTGCAAAATAGCATCAAATTTTTCAAAGCAGAACAAAACATAAAAACATTCTCTACCATTTCTAATAAATGAATAGACATGTAAGCCAAGAAAATTCTCACAGAAGATTCACTCTGATTTACTTAACTTATTCCCAATATCGTTAAGTTACTGACTGTGCAAACATATCTCCTGCTTAGATGATACAAATGTTCTAAATATAAAGTAGCATTTTGGGAAGAAATTCTCATAAATACATATTTCAGTTATTTTGTGCTCTTTAGTGAGATCAATTGCACACTATCATACTAATTTCTGGAATTTTTTATAGCAATCAATGCATTTTCAGATGATTTCGTTTGACATTTAATCTACTACATATGACCTTGATTTTTTTTTAATGTTTTATTATTTATTTAATTTTCTAATTTGTCTCAAAATATTATGATTAGTGTTTTCGCGTTATTTGTTTTGTAGACTTTGAGTAGGGCGCTATATTCTCTATTTTCTTCACATTTTAGATTCACGACGCGCTCTCCCAATTCATATATTAGATGATGCCCTCAAATAATCTTTAATTTATTTTTTTTATTTCACAATTAATTTTGTCAAATAATTAACATTACGCTTTTTGATTATTTGTCCCGTAAATTTTAAAAAAAGTTTAAATATAAGGCATTATATAATCTCTATTTTTTTTTCAATAGTAATAGGCTCAGTAGGCTCGGGGCCTCGAGGCTTAGGGGAATGGTCGATTTTTGTAAAATATCCCCCCAGAAGTATCCTCCAAAGTTAGAATTTGTTTCTTTCTTTCTTATGAGTGATTCTTCTTCCGTACGTCGAATTTAATTACTAATAGTACAATAGTGACTAAAAGTACAAGTTGATTAATAAAGTAGTTTCTGTTAATCAATATTCAAGACGATATTATAGTTAATTAATTCCATTGTAAGCTTTTTGCATTGCTATTATTATTATTAAATTGGGTAAAAGTTAGCTTAAAATACTTTCAAGCAAGTCGCTAATGTTTTATTCTTGCGAGTAAAAATTGGTTATATTCTATCAAGGTTTATAAATATATTTCATGCAACAAAATTAATTAATAAAAGTTAACATTTGAAATAACTATTTATTGTCAATCTCAATAAAACTGAGTAAAACACAATCGAGGAAGCCGAGAAACAGCAATATAAAAGTAATTCTGATGTGTCTTCACTACACATCAGAATTACAGGGATTTAAGGATTTAACTAAGGAGTTAAAAAAAAAATTTGGAGTATTTTGGCAAAAGCACTACATGACGAGTACCTAAAAAATTTTTTCAGCGGATGCTAATGCTTATTTTATGGAAATGATATTGTAATATAGTTCGTGGGTTCAATTTAAAAATTATAACAACTAATATTTACTTTCACTTTTCTAGAACTTTATTTACATTTAAATCAGCTGATTCACAATACATTTTCATATAAGCTAGTCGTCGCGGTATATCTGCCCGGCGATCGTGGTGTGCTTCTTTTATATCACCAGCGTAGAATTCTCCAGTAGAAATCATCATAGTTCCTTCCGCTGCCGAGTCTTTTCGAGAATCGTATTTTTTTGTCGTAAAGCGTTTGTTGTCGTGCTGAAATGACACAGGGTCGGCTTTGGGTAAATTTCGTAATACTGCCCCCCCCTTTAATTCTGATCGTCCCGATCAGAAACATCCTCTCCATGGTAGGGAGCTAGTCGATCTAAATGAACCACCTTCAATTTAGCCTTGGGGTTTCGACGGATCCGGTAGACGACGTCATTAAGCCTCTTGACCACCTCGTATGGACCATCCCAGGGGGGTGTAAGCTTTGGGGATTTACCCTTGCTCCGTTGCGGGTTGTACAACCAGACATTGTCCCTCTCCTGGAACCCGACTGAATTGGCCTTGAGGTCGTATCGCGTCTTCATCCGGTCACTGGTGGCCAACATCTGCCTTCGGGCTAATTCGTGTATTGCCAGCATGTTATGTCGGAGTTGGTCGGCATAATCGTCGATGTCTTGGGGAGGTTCTTCGGGGGAGCCAAATGCCAAGTCGCATGGTAATCGCAGCTCCTTTCCGAATAGGACCCTGGCTGGGGTCAGGCCTGTACTATTATGTAAAGCAGAGCGATATGACAACAGGAATAGGGCAATATGCTCATCCCAATCACGCTGGTTATTGCTGACGACCTTGGATAGGTGTTGTTCCAAGGTCCTGTTGAATCTTTCCACCATTCCGTCTGACTGTGGGTGTAATGGTGTTGTTCTCGTTTTCCTGATCCCCAACATCGTGCAGACCTTCTGGAATACATTCGATTCGAAGTTACGCCCCTGGTCTGAGTGTAATTCCATCGGGACGCCAAACCGGCTGAATAGTTGTTCTACTAGCACCGTCGCTACCGTGGTTGCCTCTTGGTTGGGTATCGCATATGCCTCAGGCCATTTGCTGAAGTAATCCATTGCGACCAGAATGTATTTGTTCCCCCTCTCAGACTCGGGAAACGGACCGGCGACATCGATGGCAATTCTCTCAAATGGGACGCCCACATTGTACTGCTGCATTCTGCCCTTGGTCCGGGTCTTCGGGCCCTTACTGGCGGCACATGTGGCACATTTGCGGCACCAAGCTCTGACGTCTTCAAAGTAATTCACCCAGTAGTACCGCTGGCGAACTTTGTCTAGGGTTTTATTCATGCCCAGGTGGCCTCCGGTAATTCCATCATGTACTTCGGTCAGGATGGCTGGTACCTTTTTCTTCGGAACTACCAGTTGGGACTTGGTTTCTCGTCCATCAGCGCTTTCCCAAACTCGCTTGAGCATTCCATTGTCTACTCTTAGAGAGTCCCACTGAGCCCATAACGATTTCAGCACGCCGGAGTATCTAGCTACCTCGTCCCATCGTGGCCTGGGTGCCCCTCTCATTTTGAGTGACAAGATTGGTTCGATGTCTGGATCAGCCATTTGATCCTGGATGCACTGTTCCGTTGTCCAGTCTTCGTTGGCCTGCACTCGGATCTGCCTGATGCGGATACCTTCTCGCTGTTCCGTCCTCAGACAAGGTCCGCATTCCGCTCTACAAGGTCTTCTGGATAGGGCATCGGCGTTATTGTGCAAACGGCCGGCACGGTGTTCCACCTTGAAGTTGTATTGCTGTAATTTCTCCATCCACCTGGCCAGTTGTCCTTCCGGTGTCTTCATGTCCAGCAGCCATTTGAGTGCGGCATGATCTGTTCGGATTAAGAAATGGCGACCATACAGGTATTTGTGGAAATGGTCTACAGCCCTTATTATTGCAAGAAGTTCTTTTCTGGTGACGCAATAATTTCTTTCTGGTTTCGAGAATCCACGACTGTAGTACTCGATCACCCTCTCTTCACCATCTTGCACCTGGGATAGGACGGCCCCCAAACCTGTGTTGCTGGCGTCGGTGTCTAAGATGAACTTGCCGGACTGTGTAGGAAAGACTAGGATTGGGCTGGAACATAGTGCTGCCTTCAGTCGCCTGAATGATGTTTCGCAATCCTGATTCCAATGGAAGGTCTCTTTATCAGTGGTCTGCCGATGTAGAGGGGCGGCGATGGTGGCAAATCCCTCAACAAAACGCCGGTAGTATGAACAGAGGCCCAAGAAGCTTCGGAGTTCATGTTTGTCTCTTGAAACTGGCCAATCACGGATGGCTTCTATCTTGTCTTCGTTGGTGCGGATTCCTGACTCGGACACTACGTGGCCCAAAAACTCTACTTCTTTTTGAAACAAGGAACACTTCTTCGGATTGAGTCTCAGGTTGGCGTTATTAATTCTGGAGAATACTTCTCCCAGGTTCTTCAGATGGTCGTCGAATGACTGGCCCATGACTAGAATGTCGTCGAGGTATACTAAGCACGTCCTCCATGTTAACCCGCTCAGTACATACTCCATTAGTCTCTCAAATGTAGCGGGTGCATTACATAACCCAAAGGGCATGACCGTGAACTGAAACAGCCCTTTACTGGTGGAGAACGCTGTCTTTTCTCTGTCGTTTGCGTGTAGACCAACCTGCCAATATCCACTTTTTAGGTCTAGTGTGGAGAACCAACGGGAGCCTGCTAGTGTGGTCAAAGTGTCATCGATTCGGGGTAGTGGATAGCTGTCTTTCTTCGTGACGTCATTGAGCTTTCTGTAATCCACGCAAAATCGGGTGGTTCCATCCTTCTTTTTAACTAGCACGACGGGAGTAGACCATGGGCTGATGGATGGCTCAATAACTCCATTTTGTAACATGGACTCGATGTTTTCCTCGACTGCCTGTTGTTGCCCCAATGGTAGTCGCCTAGCTGGTATTCTGATGGGTTGAGCCTTTCCGGTATCTATTCGATGCTGGATGATGTTGGTGCGACCGGTGGTTCCATTTTTACTGTTAAAAATTTGCTAGTGTTTTGTGATAAATTGCTTGGCTTTGTTCTGGTTCTCTGGTGTCAAGTGTGTCAAATGGTCAGCAAACTGTTGTAGGAACTCTTTATCGGGCCCTGGCTCCTTCACCGACGTCTGGTACTCTTCTTCGCAATTGATGATGGTCTCTACTGGCTCGAAACAAGCTATCTCTTGACCATTGGTAATTCTGATGTCGTTGTTGGACAGATTCAGGACTCTGATTGGTATATCTCGTCCGGTTTTAACTATAGCCCGTCCAACTAAGTAGTCATGAGCTGAGTGTACGGGCTTCACCATTCCAACGCAGCTCCCAGGATTGCTGTCTAACTGCCCAAGAATAATCTGTTCCGTTCGACCGGGAATTCTAGCCGAAGACTTTGCCACAATTTTTATGGTGGTGACTGATGTGTTGACGGGCCGTGTCAATACAAATTCCTCATTTAGGAACCGAAGAACATCATATCTCGGGTCGAACATAAATCCATGCTGGCTAATTAGGTCCATTCCCAGTATAAAATCGTCCTCAATATTCGCTACCAGGACCCTATGCCGGATTATATTGTCCCCTATCTGTAGCACGACATCTGCCTCACCCTGTATTGACATGGACTCGCCGGTGACCGTTCTGAGCTGGATGTTATTGCTAACTGGCCGAATTTCTGATGTTCTCAAGACCCTGGACTTGGCAATGGACACAGCGGCGCCGGTATCGATTGTGATGGTAACTGCTCGCCCATTGATGGTGCCTCTGATGACTAGGCTGCCGCTATCTCGGCAAAATCCCCGGATGGATAACGTTTTGGGGGCTGGTGGAGGGACAGTCAGCATTCGCCCCTCTATGCTGACTGACTGACGGTCCCTGGACATGTGGCTGTTCTGTTGGTTACCCCTGGTCGGTGATCGTTCAGGTGGCCTCACTCGACAATTACGTTGAAAGTGCCCTGTCCGTCCGCAGCCGTAACATGCCCCTCTGGTGCCAGTTCTTTGTGACCGGTCTAATATTTTGTTCAGACCAGCCAGCAGCGCTTGAAGTGGTGACTCTGACTCTTCCTGGTTGAAGGAAACTGCTCGGACCCTCGGCTTGGACATGTTCTTGACGGCCTCTACTTCCAAAGCCCTAAGTAGAGCTTCATTACTTTTCTTGACGCCACTTAGTCTTAGATTTCTTTGTACTTCCACATCTCTGATGCCGTTTATGAAACTCTGTGTGGCCAACTGGTCTTTTGTTTCCTCCGGCAGGTCTGGGTAGGACAAGTGTACTAACCGTCTAATCCCTGCTTCGAATTCTTGAAGGCTTTCACCGGATTTTTGCGTTTTTCCATTGAGTTGGACTTGGTATACCTGGCTCAAGGATTGATTGTCGTAGCGTTTGTCTAGGATGGCGATGATCTTGTCGAAATTGCCTTGTTCATCGACTGGAATGCTTTGGAGGAGTTCTAGGGCCGGACCTCTTAGCGAAATTACCAGAGAAGTAGATTTTTCTTGATTATCCCATCCATTAGCTGTAGCCACGGCCTCAAATTGTCGTTTATACATGGGCCAAGATGAACTGCCGTCGAATGTGGGTGGTTTACTAAAGGAATCTTTGGTACTCACGGTGTGCTGGTATTTTCCTCGCTGTAAGTCCTGTTGCATTTTTTTGATTTCTGTTTCTACCTTGTTTTGGATGGCACTGATTTTATCTTGTACTTCACTTACTTCACTTTGTACCGTGTTTTTAATGGAACTGATTTCAAATTTCACCTCTCTGGATGGAATCGATGTCATCTACTTTGATTTCAAGAGTCTCCACATTACTTTTTAGGGTCTTTATGTCGTCGTTTATTTCTTTTATGTCTGATTCAACTATTTGCATTCTTTCATTAACTGTTTCATTAACTTGTGATACTATTTGCATTAGTTGTTCAAATTGCATTTGTCTTTTTTCTTCAGTTATTTTAAAATCATTTTGTCGCTTTAATTCAGTTTGATCTTGTTTTTCTACAAATTTCGAGAATAATCCTTCAATTAAATTATGTTGTTCACTCTTCATCGTGGAAACTAGATTTTGTTGTTCACTTTTCATCGTGGAAGCAAGATTTTGTTGTTTTTCATCGATATTAGTGACAAGATTTCCTAATTCAACTTTAAGTTTATCATCAAAAGATTTCACTAACCTTTGTTGAATTTCTTCTTGATGTTGTTTCTCCTTCTTGTCACGTTTTTCTAGAATCTGTGCTATTTTTTCGTCTAGTCCCTCCGTGACATGTTTGATAATTTTTCTGGTAGTTTCGTCGGTTTTTTCCATACTTCGAGTTTCCATAAATCAAATTACGCTTTTCACTGTACTTAATCCTTCACTTCTAACACCAAATTGTAATATAGTTCGTGGGTTCAATTTAAAAATTATAACAACTAATATTTACTTTCACTTTTCTAGAACTTTATTTACATTTAAAACAGCTGATTCACAATACATTTTCATATAAGCTAGTCGTCGCGGTATATCTGCCCGGCGATCGTGGTGTGCTTCTTTTATATCACCAGCGTAGAATTCTCCAGTAGAAATCATCATAGTTCCTTCCGCTGCCGAGTCTTTTCGAGAATCGTATTTTTTTGTCGTAAAGCGTTTGTTGTCGTGCTGAAATGACACAGGGTCGGCTTTGGGTAAATTTCGTAACAATATTATTACAAGTAACTTATTAGAGGATTTAGAATTATTTCCAATCTGGGGAAATTTTAAACATTCTCAGATCGATTACGGGCGAATACCACAACTAGCGCCGCAGTTGAAAGTAGCTTCAATAAAAGAAATGAGCAATTAATCAGCAATAAAATTAGGCACCAAAAACAACTGGAAATCTCTATTTGTTTCCGATACATAAGTATGTCCGATGTGGCTTAAGAGTTAAGCACTGTTTCTCGGAAACTGTAGGGGCAATAATTTTTTTAGCAACAATAAATTAGCAATAAATTTGCAATAAAATATGCACATAGTGCGAATTTAGCTATGTGAATTGTACGATGTGGCGTAATAGACATTTCCATAACTCTTCCACCATCTTCTTCTGCATTCCGCACTTCCTGGTGATCAACTACTTCTTCGTCTGCATTGTCCATCTCAACCATAATTTCTTCAGGTCCCATTTGTTGTTCTTCTTGATCTTCTTTAGTCATATTTTTCTTGTTTCTCTTTCTTGTTATCGCCATTTTATTGTTTATATATATATATATATATATTTTATATTCACTTTGATTCAAATCACTTTTTAAAAAATATTATTTATTTAAAACATACAAAATCAAAATTTAAAGAATTAATTACTTGAAATACTTAATACTATAAGTGATAATATTTGAATGACAACACGAGAACGTTTCCAGTTGCTTTTATAACATTGCCAAAAGTGCTGATGCAAGTCAGCGGTTTTACTGGTTAAACGGACTCGTGCAGGTTTCCGGGAAGTTGTTTGCATATAATTCAAGATGTAATTTGATATCCCTGAGAAGTCACGTACGCTTTAAATTCCGTTGACTTCTCGACTGTGAGAACTAAGTGCTGATATATTTTGCATATAACAACTCCCCTTACATATCAAAAGTTGATGCTATAACATCAACTTTTAGGAACAGAACATAAAATAATATAAAATGATGTTTGAATGGTATGAATAATAAGTAATAAGTGTATAAAATATGAATAAAATAAAGTAATAGGTAAAAATCAAATTGATATTTGTAAAATAAAATCAAAATATGTTAAAATAAATGAGCAATAAAATAATACGAGTAATAATTAAATGCTTAACCTAAACATATCAAAATAAAATATAAAGTAAAAGGAAATGTAAATAAAAATAATGTGTAAAAAAAATAAAAGGTTAATGATATAAATCAATATTAAAAATGGTGTTTTTTAGAGAACATAAAGTGTATACCTAAACTTGCGTCTCTAAGCTTTGTTCTGTTTTCAAAACAGGCCTAAGCTTGGGAAGAATTTGAGTCTTGGCTGAGGCACTGAAGTCTGGTCAGGATTGCAGTCCTTTGGAGGTTTTACCATCCTCTTTTTGACAGCTTGGAAGGTGATGAGTGCTGCTATGATCATGAGAGCAGCTATGGTTGTATAGGTAAACCAAGAGATATTTTTGGTTACAAAAGGCTGGTTTATGAGACCATCGAGGTCTCTGGAATATTGTTCCAATTTGTGATTTGCTACGTCTAATTCTTCTACGTTAAGCGTGTTCAGCTTCAGGGGCTGAAGTTCAGGAATTATAATTTTTTCTGGCACTGCGTCGCAACAGTTGAACGGCACTGTTACTGGTTGGAAGGTTTCTAGAACATCGGTTTGTTTACCAGATTCGGCTTGAACTTTTGTAATTCCTATAAACGCACTACACTCTGATTGAAGAGTCAATATGGAGTTGAGGGAGATTGTAAGAGTTTTTGGGTTTGTTTGAGCGCAATTCACTGTAACACTTATGGGTTCAGAGGTAATTATGAGCCATGTATTGGGTTCTAGTTTTTGAACGTTGTATCCTTGAGTGAATATTAATGAGCTTTTACAGTTGTCGGGTACCTTCTGGACATTCTTTAGAAGTTGAGCTTCACATAACGCGTTTGTGTCAATAGGATATGCGTAAAAGTTCAGAGCACAGTTTCTTACGAGTGGATAACGGTTTACACGCACTTAAGTCTTTGATCGGAATAAACATTAAAGAATCATCATTCTTTGCAAGATATTTTTGAGTGAAGGATAGCATATGATGTAAACCTGTTCTTTCATCGTATATAGGGATAGGATATAAATGAAAGACTGTGTAAGGATGTTGTTCGACTAAAGGGATTCTTAACACAAATATAAGATCGGTATATGTTTGAAATGCCTCTAGTTCAATGATTTCTAGATATTGTGCGATGCTCGAGTACTTTACAGCCAATGGAAGGTTACTTTTGACTAAATTTTGCGATATTCCTGTAATGAGGTAATAAGATGTTCTGGTGTTAAAATTGAAGAGTGAATTATTTTCAGACGCGCGAATGTGATAGAATTTAAAACATCATTTAAATTATCTTCTAAGTAGAGATAATTCTCCATAAGTTTTTCACACATTTCAAGTAGTGCGAGTTTTGATTCGACGTAGGCGACCTTATCATTAATTTTTCCGATAGTGTTTTCCAGCTTTATCATGTTATCGTTAAAAAGTTTCTCGTCAATTCTAAGATTTTGGATAGTTTCGTTGAAGTTTTTAATTACGGATGTGGTGACACTTATTTGGTTTTTTTGTAAGTTCTCAATTTGAAGTTGGCCTTGATTTAAGCGGTTTATGCTTTCGGTAAAGTATTTTCCGTCGGCGGCGTCTAAATTGCCGGTGATTGCCTTAAAAAGGGTACCTGCCCCATCAAGTATACCTCGTTTGTGTCTTTTAGTGTCCATGTGAATGTCAGTAAATTTCTGTTTGATTGAGTTAGAAATTTGATTGAGAAGGTTAATGTGGGTTTGTACGTCTGCGCGAAAGTAGTTCATAGCAAAAGAATTGAAGTTAACAGTTTTTACAAGAGTTTGTAATATTCTGTTATTTGTTGTAAATACTTGTTCTAGTGTAGAAATGTTTCTGTGTACTAAAAGTGTCCATTTATCATTGGATACGGTTATTTCTGCTTCGTTATGGAAGTAGATACCTAAAGTATTGTTTATTGGTTGTATTTGAAATTGGGGTACTGCTGACCCGAACAGCAAGCAAAACCTGAAACAGAAATTAACTTTCTGAGAATGGTTTCATTCGGTCGAAATTTACTTTTGATTTTTGGTTAGTTTTAGGGTTTAGTACTGTTGCGGAGTTTCTGTGAATCTCCAGGATTTCGAAAGGACCATTGAATTTATTTTGGAGTTTGTTCTTGATCTGGGATTCTTTAATATAGACTTTATCGCCTATTTGATAGTTAGGGAGATTTTCAGAAACGTGTTCATCAAATCTGACTTTCGCTTTATGTTTTTGGATTTCCGTTCTTTCGCGAGCAATTTTATAATAGTGAGAGATACGATTATTGAGATCTCTGATGTACTTAGTTATCAGGGCTTGTTGGTTGTAGAGAGTTTCTGGAGTCCTACTCGAAGTATGTCCATAAACAAGTTCGTAAGGGGTGAATCCATGAGTTTTGTTTACAGAATTGGTATATGCAATGATTGCATAAGGGAGGATGTTAAAAGGGTGTTCCTCAGGATTTTCTAGTTTATGGATTCTAATCATCTCTAATAAGGTCGAGTGGAATCGTTCTAATGAACCATTTGACTGGGGGTGTCCCACACTAGAATAAGATAGTTTGATGTCAAATAGTTTACACAAATCTCTCATTAGTGTGTTGTCGAATTCCCTGCCATAATCACAATGTATCCGTAATGGGGTACCGAAGTGTTGGAAATAGAGTAGTAAAGTGCTAACAAAGGTTTTTGCGGATTTGTCGGTTATGGGGTAGGCCTGAGAGAATTTTGTTAGTTCGTCCCGGATAGTTAAAGCATAGTTTCTTGTCGGGACTTCGAGAATGTCGATGTTGACACGTTCAAAGGGTGTCCGTGGAGTTTCGGTGATGACGAGAGGGCTGTCGAGATTTTTTCGGTAAACTTTTGCCTTCTGGCAAGTCTGACAGTTTTTGATAAAATTGTCAACGTCTTTAGTTAGTCCTTGCCAATTGTATTTTTCCTTTATTCTGCGAATGGTTTCATTGATACCTCGATGTATATTATTTTTGCCATTATGGAATTGGTCGAGAATTATAGGTATTTGATCTTTCTCAACCTTTTGGACGATATTTTGGCAAACTTTCCATTTTACATCAATTTCGGAAAAGATGAACGAAAGCATTTCCAGAATGGGCAAATCTATGTTATTCTCAACACAGTATATTTCGTTTTCCGTAAACACATCTCTACTATTGTATAAAGATGCGAAAAGAATCTCGTTAACTACTTCGGGGTCAGAAGGGAGAGGGACGATGAGATAGCGTCTCTTTCTGACACTTTTGCTTGCAAAAACGTTTATTCGTGGGGTGTGAAAATCGGCATTTTCCTCAAAAATGTCCTCAATGATGTCGTGGTGAAAATCTTTCATGAGAGAACCTTGGGGAATACAAGAATGTTTTTGTTTTCTCTGTCTAATAGTTGGCAGTTAGAAAATTGAATTTTGTCGTAGTCTATTAGTGAGACGGTCTGGTATCGCTCTACAAAAGTTCTGAACTCCTCAGAAATTTGATGGAAGTTAGTGGGACTTTTTGTGTCTGGTTCTCGTGAGTCATCGTCAGTCTCGTTTGTTGGGAGTACTGCAAACGGTGTTAGGTGATTGTTTGTCTGAAAGGATACGTATTCATTAAAGTTGTTAACTTTAATGCGAGAGAGAGCGTCGGCATTTTTATTTACCTTGCCGGGCTTGTAGATTATTTGGTAATCATACTCCTCGAGTTTGAGGCGCCATCTGGCAAGTCTACTTCCAGGGTCTTTGATTGAAAATAACCACGTTAACGGGCGGTGGTCGGTCAGAAGTAGAAACTTACGTCCAAAAATTAGCGGTCTATAGTGCTTAACAGCCCACACTATAGCAAGAAGTTCTCTTTCGATGGTAGAGTACTTAGTCTCAGCCTTGCAAAGGGTTCTCGAGGCATAGGCTATGGGCAAATCCTTACCTATAGGACCTTGAGAGAGAACTGCGCCGATAGCAAAAGAACTGGCGTCAGTTGTGAGAATAAATGGTTCCTCGAAATTAGGGTATATGAGAATTGGGGTAGATGTAAGAGCAATTTTTAATTGTTCAAAAGATTTAACGCATTCTGAGTCAAATTGAAAGGGGACATCTTTTTGAAGTAATTTTGTTAGTGGCTTGGAAATTTTAGCGAAGTTTGGAATGAACCGCCTATAATGGCCAGCTAAACCTAGAAATGATTTAATGTCTTTTTGGTTTTTTGGCTGGGGAAAGTTGAGAATGCAATCGACTTTTGAGGGATTTGGCTTTACGCCTTCAGGAGTTATAAGATGGCCTAGATAAGCGACTTCTTTGCGAAGGAACTCGCACTTGTCGGGTTGTATTTTCAGATTGGCTTTTCGAAGTCTTTTGAAAACATCGGTGAGACGGGCTATATGCTCATGAATTGTCGGGGAATATACGATGATGTCGTCCATGTAGACTAAACATCTTTCGTTTTGGATTCCGAGAAGAATGTTATCCATAACCCGTTGAAACGTCGATGGAGCATTCTTCAGGCCAAAAGGCATCCTAACAAATTCATAGTGACCATTGTCGACTGTAAAAGCAGTTTTGGGAATGTCTTTGGTGTCGATTTCAATTTGATGAAATCCAGAAGCCAAGTCGAGGGTGGTGAAATACTGGCACTTGCCGAGTTGGTCGAGTAAGTCAGATATATTCGGAAGAGGGTACTTGTCGTCTACGGTCAGTTCGTTTAGTTTCCGGTAGTCAACGACGATACGCCATTTTTGTGTTCCGGAAGCGTCCATTTTTTTAGGAACTACCCATACAGGGGATGACCATGGGGAGTTAGAAGGGCGTATGATCCCTTGATCTAGAATTTTTGATATTTGGCTTTTCACCTCTTGTTTGTGGATTTGGGGGTATCGATATGATTTTGTGAAAGATGGTTTCGCATTGTTGGTATCTATAGAGTGTTTAATTTCATTCGTAAAGGTCAGTTGGTCGCCTTCTAAATAGAAGATATCGGAGTATTCAAGACAAAGTTCTGAAATGAATTCACATTCTTCCTCGTTGAGATGTTCTAAACGAAGCTGGTTCATTATCGTCATTTGTCTGTCATTCTTGGTTAGGTTACGTGTTTCGTTTTCAGAGAAGGTGTTTATTGTGAAATTCTGTATTGGATCTAAATCGAGTTTGTCAAAATTGATGGTTTTGGGAATGGCATTAGCGTTCAAAACGGAAGTTAGGAATTCACCATTTTCATTGATTTTGACTATGGCATTCGGGAGACGAACTTTCTCAATTTCCATTGAAGCGAGAATAGCATCTGTATTCTTGAGGTTACATTTCAATTTACAGATTTGCTCAGTTCGGGAGTCCAAGGTAATTGTGTTGACCGGAGTATATTTAGTTGAAGATGTAGAATTATTATTACGCATGATCGTATCATCCGTAACTTTGAATAGTGGCAGAGTTTTGAAATTTGTAACGAGTTGTTTCTTATTGAAATCTATGATGCAGTTATAGTGTTCTAGGAAGTCTGAACCTAATAACCCATCAAATTCGATGTCAATATTACAGATGTACACCTTATGTGGGTCGGAGATGTTGAAAGGCACTAGGGTGGATTCATTAATGAGAATTTTCTCATCTGTGATGCCTTGAATGATAACATTTTCAGGGAACCGTTGTTTGAAGCGTTGGCAGGTTTCAGGTTTAAAGATTGAAAGTCCTGCACCCGTATCGATAAGAAGTTTATAGGTGTTTGAAAAATCAGTAATATAATAAAGATTCTTCGAGTTGACGGAGAGAAGGGGTCTTACAGAAAGTTCTGTTCTGGGAAGTTGACATTCGGGCTGAAGTCGTCCAAATTCATTGTCTGAATTTGGGTCTGAATTTCTGAAATTTCGTGGTCTGGGGTTCTGATTGAGCAGGGGTCAACTGAAAATTTAGTTGAGGAGAATCAGGTTCGTCAGGGAAATATTCATTGAACTGTTCGGTGTTGAAATATTCTGGTTCACCGTTTTGTTCCAAATCGTTAGGGTAATATTGTTGTACGTTTCCGTACTCATTGGGTAAAGGGTCGTATTGATTTTCGCTTTGAGAGTAGTTGTAGTCATTGTGATGAGGACCGAATTGAAAATTGTTCAAGTGATGAGTCTTTGGTTGCTGATGTTTAAAGAAACTCGAGTTCGGTCTGTAATTGCCAGACATTTGGGGTTGTCTACTGATAGACGGACGAAATTGTTGCTGTGAAAATTGTTGACTGGGGTTAACATTTGTGGATTGATTAGCAGGTTGATTGGAAAAATGAGGGCGGTAATTCGAATAGTTCTGATTAGAATTCGGGTTGTGTTGAAATTGTCTCATTCTCAATAAGCATTCGTTGCTTAAATGGCCCATGCGTTTACAAAAAGAGCATTGTTTTGGAGGTGGACCGTTATTTGGTTTACGAGATGGTTGTTGGAAACTTCTATTACCTGAAAATTTCTGGGTTTCTAAATGTGATAGTTGTAGTTCTCGTTTAATCCTAGAAATGGCAGTGAGAATACTGCATGGGTCGCTAGCGCGAACGAGTTGACCAATTTTGGGCTCTAAACCCGTGAGGAGGCTATTAAGAGCCATTGACTCTATTAAGTCAATCTGCGCTTGCTTTTCTTTAATGGTTAAATTTTGTTTGTTTATAGCTGCTAGCATTTTCGCTTGGTGCGTCTGGAGTCTAGCAGAGAAAGTGAGGGGGGATTCATTAGGAGTTTGCCGCATTCGTTGCAAGTCCTGTATGAGAGCCGAGAGATCTCTAGGATCTCCAAAATGATTTTCTAGGAGGGTTTGAATTTCAGCTAATTGACTAGGGTTTCGCGAATTAATAATTCAGCCGCTCTACCGCGTAACTTATTTTTGATGTGGAGAATTAGCTACTTGTGATTATCCGTTGTGCTGTAAGCAGTTTACAGGAGCATATGAAAGTATTTATCGGATTACCATCATACTCAGGAATTATGGCAATTATGGCAATATTTCCGAATTGGTGTAGCTGCTTGTCTAAAAGATTTATAAATTCACACAATAAATAAAAATTAAAAGTAGAGGTTTTAAATTTAAAAGAAATATATGGTTTATCAAAATGCTATATTAAGTAATGTTTCAAATGCAAAATAGGAATATATAAATATGTTATAACTTGAAATGGTAGAAAATATATTGTTTATCAAATCAGTATCGAGTAATATTTAATGTAGGAGTTGCAAAATCAAAATGGGAATGTATAAATGGTAAAATATGTTTGAAATAATGTTTCAAATAATAAAATAATGCAATAATATAAAATATTTAGTTTCAAAATTATTTAGGGAAGGTAAAGTAATGAGGAATAAAATATATAAATGAAAGAACTGGTGGTCATTCAAAATAAAATCGAAATAAAATAGTTACTTTATGATTCTTACGTTATTATTCCTCGCATCGGACTGTTCTCCGCGTCACTTAGCACTGGTTAGCCTGGTTGCGTGTTCCCTTGCTAGTACTTGGTAGTTGTTGTCCTTTTCAAGTAGGTTCTATTCTGCAAAGGCTTGGAAACCACCACTAGTTAGAAATCTTCGTGTTCTAGCTGTATCTGGAATATCCTACTGACTGCGCCAATTTTATATTCACTTTGATTCAATTCACTTTTTAAAAAATATATTTATTTAGAAACATACAAAATTTAAATTGAACATTAAAGTACTTGAATAACTTAATACTATAAATGATATTATTTGAATGACAACACGAGAACGTTTCCAGTTGCTTTTATAACATTAACAAAAGTGCTGATGCAAGTCAGCGTTTTTACTGGGTAAACGGACTCGTGTAGGTTTCCGGGAAGTTGTTTGCATAAAATTCAAGATGAAATTTGATATCCCTGAGAAGTCACGTACGCTTTAAATTCCGTTGACTTCTCGACTGTGTGAACTAAGTGCTGATATATTTTGCACATAAACATATATATATATATATATATATATATATATATATATATATATATATATTCATATATTTATGGTTTTATTTAATTTGTTTCACGTTGCCCAAATTTTGTTTTCTCATAGTCAAAAGTGCGTTTTGCCTTTGTGATGTTGGTTAAAGGAGTTTTTTGTCGTACTTATGACTATTTATTAATAGCTGCGTTGTTCGGCCGATATATGTCCCTTTGCAATTTTTATATGGTATTTCGTATATGACATTACCCTGTTTTTCTTTTTTAATTTTAGTTATTAATTTTGGAAAATGTTTACATTCAACATAAAAAAAATACAGAGACAAACACATTTTTTCATATTTTCAAAATAAATAATTTTAAAGATATTACCAAAAATATAAAAAAATTACAAAAAATTAGAGATATAGGGCCTCACCTGAGCTTTACAGGAAAAATAAAGAGAAACCCCTAATAATAATTTTGGGGGGTAAACTACAGATTTAAATGGAAAATATAGAATAAAAATTGTTTCTAACACATCATGTAATATATCAAATTAAAGTGCTCATTATAACGAATAAAACTGTATTATCGTCATATTTTAGAAATAAATTATTTAAGACAGCAAAAATATATTACATTTACCCATTCGCCCTCTTTATTTCCGAAATTGTAAAACCTAATATTTTTAAATAAATCACGCGTATATAGCCTCACTTGAACTTGACAGGTAAAATACGGCCAAATTCCAATATTAAATTTGGGGGACAAATTATATAATTAAACGGAAAATCGAAAACTAAACTTTTTTTAAAGCATCATGCAATATATCAAATGAAACGGCGAGAAATACAAATATATATTTTTCCTATTTTAAAAATAAATTCTTTAAAAGATATTAACAAAAATATTTAAAAAACATACATTTCCCCCATTAAATTTTGAAGAATATTAGGGATATAGGGCCTCACTTAAAGTTTATAGAATAAATAAGCAGAAATCCCTAATATAAATTTTCGGGGGACAAATTATAATTATTACTCATCTAGTAATATATCAAGTTGAAAAATGAGTATATGTTTTTCGTATTTTTAAAATAATTTGTTAAAAAGTTATTAAAAGAAATATACAAAATTCGACCCATTAAGAAAAGTAAAACACAAATTCTAACAGTAATTTATAAGCTTAAATGGAAAATAAAATTTTGGTTTTTAAAGTGTGCGGGTGTACGTAATGTGTCAAATGCAACAAATAAACATGAAAATACTAATACATATATTTTTCGTATTTTTAAAATAGTGTGTTTAAAATATTTAATAATTTATTATTTGACCCATTCTCTCCTTTATCTTCTAAACCACTGAGCGTAAAATTCAAACAAAAGATTATAAATCCTAATCTTAATTTTGTTGGCCAATTATAAAATTAAATAAATATTTTTATAAAAATCAAGCGAATCATGTAGCAGATAAAATAAAAAGGCTCTGTGTGAGAAATAAAAGTGTAAATTTTTATAAATTCAAAACGCTTAGTTTAAAAGATCTTAAGGTAAATATATGAAAATCCACTCATTCTTTTCTTGTCTAATATATATATATTACAAAAACATATCTATAGATACTTTGATTCACCTACATTGTATCAAATCTCAATGGTGGTATGGAACCATTAGTATGCGAGTTCAACTCGCACTTGACCATATAAATTTTTTTGAAGATCACTCTCAGATTCCCCAAAAAGGTAATGTATGACCAGGAATACTCTTAAATCATATTTTAGGGTCAATATTTCTGGATAAAAATTTAATAATACCCCAGTATCTTAACATTAATAATAACATGAATTAAATCCATCGGATGATAGAAGAAATAGTAAATGCCAGTCCTTACAAGTTTAATTTAAATGGTAAGTCAACAAGATAGAGCACCGGCGCATTATTTATGACCAGTTCCAAATGTGCTAAACGAAACTTATTATAATCAATGCATTAGTAGACGCGGTCCTATCGGATGACTAGCTGGTTTACCAGATTTGACTCCTCTCGATTTTTTTGTAGGGATATGTGAAGTGGAACGGAACCAGAATCATTACAGGATTCAACAATCACAATAAAATATATTTATAAAAGTACTAGGTGAATTTCCGTACAGGTCTGTTTATTGTCAACTACGATCTATGTCTTGGTACTAAAATAGGTTAAATTGTATTTCTATTATTTTAGTACCGAAGTGAAAGCCACTTTTTCAATCCTTGCATTAGGCATGCAGAACTTCAATCTAAATACACAGATGTTTATTTCTACCAGTTTTCGTATGCTGGAAAAATGGGAAGAAATGGAAACCATCACTTAGAAGGTATTCTTTAATATGTTGATAACAAATATTACATATGTTTTTAATCAGGCGCAGAAATGTGTACACATGGAGAAGAATTATTTTACATTTTCAAGAGGCGAACTGGCAATTATGATAATTCGGATTTAAGCAAATTTTCGAATGATGACGTTTTAACGCACAAAAGAATGATCAAATGGTGGACAAACTTTGCCAAATACCTGTAAGTACCTAATATAGTTCTTTACATTTTTGTCTGTTCCGCCGATTTATATTGTTGCAAAGTCCGTGGGTTCAATTTAAACTTATAAAACTAATATTCACTTTCACTTTTCTAGAACTTCATTTACATCAAATTATACAGAACAGCTGATTCACAATAACATTACGATATACGCTTGTCCTCGTTGCTAACTAACTTGCGATCGTGGCCTGCTTCCTTAAAACCAGCATCAAAAACTCTAGTAAAATCAATCATCCATGCTACAACTGCCGAGTCATTTCGAGAACCATTTTTTTTCTCAAAGCGATCGTTGTCGTATCGAAATGAAACAGGGTCGGCTTTGGTAAATTTCGTAACACTGCTCCCCCTTTAATTCTGATTGTCCCGATCAGAAACATCCTCTCCATGGTAGGGAGCGAGTCGATCTAAATGGACCACCTTCAACTTAGCCTTGGGCTTTCGACGGATCCGGTAGACAACGTCATTAATCCTCTTGACCATCCCTCGTATGGACCATCCCAGGCGGGCGTAAGCTTTGGAGATTTACCCTTGTTCCTTAGGGGGGTTGTACAGCCAGACTTTGTTCCTCTCTTGGAACCCGACTGAATTGGCCTTGAGGTCGTATCGCGTCTTCATCCGGTCACTGGTGGCCAACCTCTGCGTTCGGGCTAATTCGTGTATTGCCAGCATGTTATGTCGGAGTTGGTCGGCATAATCGTCGATGTCTTGGGAAGGTTCTTCGGGGGAGCCAAATGCCAAATCGCAGGGTAATCGTAGCTCCTTTCCGAATAGGACCCTGGCTGGGGTCAGGCCTGTACTATTATGTACGGCAGAGCGATATTCCAACAGGAATAGGAGAATATGTTCATCCCAATCACGCTGGTTATTGCTGACAACCTTGGATAGGTGTTGTTCCAAGGTACTGTTGAATCTTTCCACCATTCCGTCTGACTGTGGGTGTAATGGTGTAGTTGTCGTTTTCCTGATCCCCAACATCGTGCAGACCTTCTGGAATACATTCGATTCGAAGTTACGCCCCTGGTCTGAATGTAATTCCATCGGGACGCCAAACCTGCTGAATAGTTGTTCTACTAGCACCGTCGCTACTGTGGTTGGGTATTGCATATGTCTCAGGCCATTTGCTGAAGTAGTCCATTGCGACCAGAATGTATTTGTTCCCCCTCTCAGACTCGGGAAACGGACCGGCGACATCGATGGCAATTCTCTCAAATGGGACGCCCACATTGTACTACTGCATTCTGCCCTTGGTCCGGGTCTTCGGGCCCCTACTGGCTGCACAGGTGGCACATTTGCGGCACCAAGCTCTGACGTCTTCGAAGTAATTCACCCAGTAGTACCGCTGGCGAACTTTGTCTAGGGTTTTTTTCATGCCCAGGTGACCTCCGGTAATCCCATCATGTACTTCTGTCAGGATGGCTGGTACCTTTTTTGTCGGAACTACTAGTTGGGACTTTGTTTCTCGTCCATCAGCGCTTTCCCAAACTCGTTTGAGCATTCCATTGTCTACCCTTAGAGAATCCCATTGAGCCCATAACGGTTTCAGCACGCTGGAGTATCTAGCTACCTCGTCCCATCGTGGCATCGGTGCCCTTCTCGTTTTGACTGACAAGATTGGTTCGATGTCTGGATCAGCCATTTTGTCCTGGATTCATTGTGCCGTTGTCCAGTCTTCATTCGCCTGCACTCGGATCTGTCTGATGGAGATACCCCTCTCGCTGTTCCATCTTCAGACAATGTCCGCATTCTGCTCTACAGGGTCTTCTGGATAGGGCATCGGCATTATTGTGCAAACAGCCGGCACGGTGTTTCACCTTGAAATCGTATTGCTGTAATTTCTCCATCCACCTGGCCAGTTGTGGAAATGGTCTAGAGCCCTTATTATTGCAAGAAGTTCTTTTCTGGTGACGCAATAATTTCTTTCTGATTTCGAGAATCCACGGCTGTAGTACTCGATCACCCTCTCTTCACCATCTTGCACCTGGGATAGGACGGCCCCCAAACCTGTGTTGCTGGCATCGGTGTCTAAAATGAACTTGCCGGACTGTGTAGGAAAGGCTAGGATTGGGCTGGAACATAATGCTGCCTTCAGTCGTCTGAATGATGTTTCGCAATTCTGATTCCAACGGAAGGTCTCTTTCTCAGTGGTCTGCCGATGTAGAGGCGCGGCAATGGTGGCAAATCCCTCAACAAATCGCTTGTAGTAGAAACAGAGGCCCAAGAAGCTTCGGAGTTCATGCTTGTCTCTTGGAACTGGCCAATCAGGGATGGCTTCTATATTGTCCTCGTTGGTGTGGATTCCTGACTAGGAAACTACGGGGCCCAAAAACTCTACTTCTTTTTGGAACAAGGAACACTTCTTCGGGTTGAGTCTGAGGTTGGCGTTATTAATTCTGGAGAATACTTCGTCCAGGTTCTTCAGTTGGTCGTCGAATGTCTGACCCATGAGTAGAATGTCGTCGAGGTATACTAAGCACGTCCTCCATGTTAACCCGCTCAGTATATACTCCATAAGCCTCTCAAATGTAGCGGGTGCATTACATAACCCAAAGGGCATGACCGTGAACTGAAACAGCCCTTTACTGGTGGAGAACGCTGTCTTCTCTCTGTCGTTTGCGTGTAGACCAACCTGCCAATATCCACTTTTTAGGTCTAGTGTAGAGAACCAACGGGAGCCTGCTAGTGTGGTCAAAGTGTCATCGATTCGGGATAATGGATAGCTGTCTTTCTTCGTGACGTCATTCAGCTTTCTGTAATCCACGCAAAATCGGGTGGTTCCATCCTTCTTTTCAACTAACACGACGGGAGCAGACCATGGGCTGATGGATGGCTCAATAACTCCATTTTGTAACATGGACTTGATGTTTTCCTCGACTGCCTGTTGTTGTCCCAATGGTAGTCGTCTAGATGGTATTCTGATGGGTTGAGCCTTTCCGGTATCTATTCGATGCTGGATGATGTTGGTGCGAGCATTGGTTCCATCTTGACTGTTAAAAATTTGCCAGTGCTTTGTGATAAATTGATTGGCTTTCTTCTGGTTCTCTGGTGTCAGGTGTATCAAATGGTCAGCAAACTGTTGTAGGAATTTTTTACTGGGCCCTGTCTCCTTTACCGACGTCTGATACTCTTCTTCGCAATTGATAATGGCTCGAAACAAGCGATCTCTTGACCATTGGCAATTCTGACGTCGTTGTTGGACAAATTCAGGACTCTGATTGGTATATCTCGTCCGGTTTTAAATATAGCCCGTCCAACTAAGTAGTCATGAGCTGAGTGTACGGGCTCCACCATTCCAACGCAGCTCCCAGGATTGCTGTCTAGCTGCCCATGAATAATCTGTTCCGGTCGACCAGGAATTCTAGCTGAAGGCTTTGCCAAAATTTTTATGGAGGTGACTGGACTGTTGACGGTCCGAGTCAATACAAATTCCTCATTTAGGAACCGAAGAACATCATATCTCGGGTCGATCATAAATCCATGCTGGCTAATTAGGTCCATACCCAGTATAAAATCGTCCTCAATATTCGCTACCAGGACCCTATGCCGGATCATGTTGTCACCTATTGTAGCACGACATACGACATCTGCCTCACCCTGTATTGACGTGAACTCGCCGGTGATTGTTCTGAGCTGGATGTTATTGGTAACTGGCCGAATTTCTGATGCTCTCAAAACCCTGGACTTGGCAATGGACACAGCGGCACCGGTATCGATGGTGACGGTAACTGCTCGCCCATTGATAGTGCCTCTGATGACTAGGCTGCCGCTATCTCGACAAAATCCCCGGATGGATGACGTTTTGGGGGCTGGTGGAGGGTCAGTCAGCATTCGCCCCCTTATGCTTACTGGCTGACGGTCCCTGGACATGTGGCTGTTCTGTTGGTTCCTGGTCGGTGATCGTTCAGGTAGCCTCATTCGACAATCACGTTGAAAGTGCCCTGTCCGTCCACAGCGTTAACATACCCCTCTGGTGTCAGTTCTTTGTGACCGTTCTAATATGTTGTTCAGACCAGCCAGCAGCGCTTGAAATGGTGATTCTGACTCTTCCTGGTTAAAGTAAACTGCTCGGACCATCGGCTTGGACATGTTCATGACGGCCTCTAATTCCAAAGCCCGAAGTAGAGCTTCATTACTTTTCTTGACGCCACTTAGTCTAGATTTCGTTGTACTTCCACATCACTGGTCTTTCATTTCCTCTGACAGGTCTGGGTAGGACAAGTGAACTAACCATCTAATCTCTCCTTCGGATTTTTGGAAGCTTTCACGGGATTTTTGCGTTTTTCCACTCAGTTGGACTTGGTATACTTGGTTCAAGGAGTGATTGTCATATCTTTTGCCTAGGATGGAGATGATCTTGTCGAAATTACCTTGTTCATAGACTGGAATGCTTTGGAGGAGTTCTAGGGCCGGATCTCTTAACGAAATTACCAGAGACGTGAATTTTTCTTGGTTATCCCATCCATTAGCTGTAGCCACGGCTTCAAATTGTCGTTTATACATGGGCCAAGATGAGCTGCCATCAAATGTGGGTGGTTTGCTAACGGAACCTTTGGTACTCACGGTGTTCTGGTATTTTCCTGTTGCATTTTTTTAATTTCTCTTTCTGCTTTATTTTGAATAGCACTGATTTCAAATTTCACCTGGCTCTGTATGGAATCGATGTCATCTACTTTGGTTTCAAGGGCCTCCACATTATTTTTTAGGATCTTTATGTCGTCGTTTATCTCTTTTATATCTGATTCCACTATTTGCATTATTTTATTAACTGTTTCATTAACTTGTGATATAGTTGCCTTTTTTCTTCAGTTTGGCCTTGTTTTTCTGGAAATTTCGAGAATAATCCTTCCATTAAATTTTGTTGTTTTTCTTCCCTGGTAGTTACAAGATTTTGTTGTTCGCTTTTCATTGTAGAAACAAGATTTTGTTGTTCACTTTTCATCGTGGAAACCAGATTTTGTTGTTGGCTTTTCATCGTGGAAACCAGATTTTGTTGTTCGCTTTTCATCGTAGTGACAAGATTTTCTAATTCTATTTTACGTTTTTCAACGATATTAGTGACAAGATTTCCTAACTCAACTTTAAGTTTATCATCAAAAGATTTCACTAACCTTTGTTGAATTTCTTCTTGATGTTGTTTTTCCTTCTTGTCACGTTTTTCAAGAGTCTGGGCTATTTTTTCGTCTAGTCCCTCCGTAACCTGCTTGATTATTTTTTGGTAGTTTCGTCCACTTTTTCCGTGCTACAGGTTTCCATAAATCAAATTACGATTTTAACTGCACTTAATCCCACTTCTGACACCAAATTTGCCAAATACCTGTAAGTACCTAATATAGTTATTTACATTTTTATCTGTTCCGGCGATTTATATTGTTGCAAAGTCCATGGGTTCAATTTAAAATTATAAAACTAATATTTACTTTCACTTTTCTAGAACTTTATTTACATCAAATTATACAGAACAGCTGATTCACAATAACATTACGATATACGCTCGTTCTCGCTGCTAACTAACTTGCGATCGTGGCCTTCTTCCTTTTTAAAACCAGCATCGAAAACTCTAGTAAAATCAATCATCAATGCTACAACTGCCGAGTCATTTCTAGAACCTTTTTTTTTCTCAAAGCGATCGTTGTCGTACTGAAATGAAACAGGGTCGGCTTTGGTAAATTTCGTAACAATATGTTGCCTCGGAAATTATGCATAATTTTTTTATTGGAAATTTACTTACAATAAAGAAAATTCTAATGCTGAAAACATAGTTTATTACAGAGTTAGTTTTATTGGCACTACCATTATATATATATATTTGCCAATTTTTCATTAGGTATGCTTTTTCGATTTTTATATAGTCCAGAAAATATACGTTTTTATCTAGATGCATTGTATACAAAAGGTTTTTTATAAAGGGCTTTCATTTCAAAGTTAGCCACCCAAAATAACTTTAAAAATATATTTAAAAGAAAAAGACAAAAAACACGGTAATTTATATTTACGAAGGGACACATTTTACACTTATCGGTGACCCTGCAGTTTCAACCCCTAAGCGGGGGTGAATATCACTTCTAGAAGTTTAAATAAATATTGTCACGGAGTGATATGAAAAATACCTGATTTTTTGACACATCATTTTTTTAAATCAGATTGTTTTTCGAAAGGAGTTATGGGTGTTTCTGCCATGGCAAAACTGCTAACGAAATTCTTACAACAAACTTTTCATTTCGTTAAATTGTCAACGTCTGCCAGTTGTACTTTTTTTGATTCTGCGAATCTTTTCATTAATACTCGTACCTCGATGTAGTTGGTTTTACCATTAATCAAATTGGTCATGTACGATGGGGACTATTTCGATTGTTTAAACAATATTTTGACAAACTCTACTATTGATAATAGCTCTTGCGGCGAAGATTTCTAGGATGGGGTGTAAAATTTCGTTGACTATATCTGGGTTGGATGAGAGGTCTATTTCTAACTCTCTAACTTGCATATATGTTCATTGCCAAAACTTTATTTTAAACACTCAACACCGTTTCAACAACTCTAAGTTGTCATCATCAAGGAGTAAACCAAACTAAATCTAAATTACAATTTTCATTTCTTTATACCTACCAGTAAACTATTAGCTACTTACAGATAATGCAGATTTTATAGAATGAAATTATGTAAATTAGGATAATCCTTAATTAAAGATTATCCTAATTTTGTCCAAAAGTGTCCAGTTTTTTCTCTCCATGCCGGAGATGACGGTGGATCAAGCATTTTGGAAATTTGGCTTTTATTTTCTCATTGAGAACTTGCGGGTAACGATAAGATTTTGTGAACGTTGGTATGGCATTGTTCGTATCTATTGTAGTCAAAAATACTTCCCGGTGGCTACCCATAAAACTTTCGGAGACACGGCAGTCGATTCCAGGCTTTGTTTCTGGCGACAAGGCGGTGCCCGTTAGTAACTAGGGAAGGAGAGGGCCCCCACTCTCGACTTGTTAAGCCTTTAGTACAAGTAGTCGTCAGACCTGCTTTCCTTCGGGATTGTGGCGATGAGATGACCTTGCGGGTAACAGTGGGACCGTTGCTTGAGATGTCGGGTCATCGCCCTATATGGGACGCGACCTAGTATCCGAGACGAGAGCCCTTTGTCAACCTCTTGCCTGTTACACCTAAAACTGGGCCATAGCATCCCGCAAGTAGAGGCGCCTACACCTCGAAAGCGGATGTCCGCTCGTCCAGAAAAGTAAAAGGGGGAGATTCCCGTCAAGGGAGTCGAGCGTCTCACCCATCGGTGTGGAACTCTTAAACGAACTGGGGTGTTCGTAAGATTCCAAAATGGGGAGTGCGGGTGGAGAGATGAGCACCCACTGGGTGAGGTTACCGGGGGCTCTCCATACTGGGTTGGCCTCGCACGGGCAGTGGCTAAAAGCTGGATTGTAGCCTGGTAGATGGTCGGACCTCGTTGGTCGGTCGTACGAACGCATTCACCCTTGTAGCGTGCGATGGTAGATGACGGCCGTTTGAGGTGTCGGACTGGGGGCCACTTCCTGGAGGGAATGACCAGTGTATGATCCGAGGCAAATCCTACCATAATCCACACCTGTAACCTAAAACCGTGTTTAACACAAAATTTCAAGGCGTTCAATTTTATTTGATTTGGTAACCTACGTAAGAGTGAGACTCCTGTAGTAAAAATTCTTTCAATACAGGATGATTTGGTGACCAATTTGAGAGTGACACTGTTCTTGTTAACATTTTACCTCGTTTTTGTGTTTTTCCGTGTCAATAATGTTATTGTTTTCAATCCAGTGAATTGACATGCCTGTAGTTTTTCTATTATTTATAATATCATTTCTATGCTCTTTTAATCTACAGTGAATATTTCTACCGCTTAAACCCACATACACAGCTTCACAATCAGCCCATTTAATTCCATAAACTCCCGATCTATCTAACTTGTCAATGGAATCTTTATTGTTAGTTAACATATTGCCTAAATTATTTTTATAAACATTAATAGTACTACAGATTAAATGTTTCAGTCTATTACAAATATTATTACTTAAATTAGATACATTATTAACAAATTTAAAATTATTATTCTTAATGTTGTTATCTTTATAAAACCATTGGTTTGAATTTTTATTCTGTTTTTTCTTTAGTAAACTATCAACCAAACTAACTTTGTAACAGTTATTTACTGCTATTTGTTTAATTATTGAGACTTCTTTATCAATTTTTTTCTTATTTAATGGGAAAATTACTAGTCTATGCATCAAACTATGAAATGAAGATAATTTTATTTGCCATGATTGTTTCGAACTGTAAGAAATGATGGAATCTGTTGATGTTGGTTTCCTGCAGATGTCAAATTCTAGTTTATTATCAGCCTTACTGATTTCCACTTCTAAATAATGTAATATGTTCTTATGTGCGATTTCCATAGTAAATTGGATTTCGTTGTTAATTGAATTCAGATAACATAAGAACTGACTGAGATTTCTCTCTGTGCCTTGCCAAATACAGAAGACATCATCCACATACCTACACCAATGAGAAATATGTTTAATTAGATTGGAATAAAGTTTTCTCGAAAGCCCCTTATTCTGTTTATACAACTGGATATTAAATTGAAAATAATTTTTTTGAATACAAGTGTCTATAGCCAATTTAATTTCAAATGTTCATCTAAAGTACTATTATTAAGTGCATTAAAATATTATTTAGTTTGTTTATCGGTATAGAAGTGAATAGATTCTTCAAACAAATGAAACAACTTTAGCGCCAATACTAGTCCCGAGTGCTATGCGTTTAAAAAACCGATCTTCAAGTGTTTGGAGGCGCGATATTCAAGTACTAAAAAATGAATTTATCAATTATGATTTGAATAAATAAATTAGTTAACTAATAGTATTTTAATTTACCATTATGTTATAACCTTAATGAATAATTAAGAATTAAAATCAAAAGTTTGAAAAAAAATATATAGTTAAAATTTTTTTTTTTAATTTGTTTGACGCGAGGCCCCTGCAGAGCGCGACCCCGGGCGATTGCCCTGCTGACCACCCCCTAAGGCCGCCGCTGTTTAGCGGTTATAGACAATGGCAAGTTTTTTACTCATTAAATAAAGTCGAAAGAATTTTTGATTGCATAAGGTGAAATAAAACTTTATTTCAATGTTACAAATATAGATTCAGAGATATTCAAAGGCACTAGGGTGAATTCATTAATTAGGATTTTCTCATTTGTAATGCCTTAAATAATTACGTTATAAGGGGATCGTTGTTTGAACGTGGGCAGTTTTCAGGTTAAAACATTGAAAGTCCTGCATCCGTATCAGGTTTGCAAGTATTCGAAGATTTGGTGATGTAATACAGATTTTTAGAATTGGCTGAAAGGAGGGGTCTGACAGAACGTTCTGTGCTAGGAAGTTGACACTCGGTCGTTATCTGAAATTTCGTGATCCGGAGATTGTGATTGAGTGGAACTCAACTGAACATTTTGCTGAGAAGAGTCAAAGCTATTAGTTGGTAATCTAGTAATCGGATAATATGCTTTATTAATATTCATTGAAGGAATAGTTATTCTCATGTTGGTTATATTGTAAATTGTTCAGGTGGTAAGAATGACCGATTCGTTTACAAAAGGAGCATTGTTTTTTGGAGCTTTGTCTGATTTGTTTATGAGAGTGTTATTGAAAATTTCTATTACTTGAACATTTTTATGTTTCTAAATATGATAGTTGCAATTCTCTCTTAATTCTAGAAATAACTCTGGGAATAGAAGTTAGGTCACTAACGCGAAAATGTTGACCAATTTTAGGCTTTAGACTCGTGAAATTTCGCTGATGTGTTTGGACTCTTGCGGAAAACAAAGGGGATTCGTAGGTAGTTTGCCGTATTCTTTGCAAATCTTGCAGGGGCCATGGAATCCTCAGGATCACTCAACTAATTTTCTAGGATGGTTTGAATCTGTATTAATTGGCTAGAATTCTGGGAGTTAATTACCACAGCTGCTATACCGGGAAGCTTATTTTTAATGCTTATGTACAATTTGCAATACTTGTTGGTTCTTCGTTGCTATGTTAAAAACAGTATCTTAGGAGCTGTTAAAAGGATAAAAAATATCGGATTACTATCTATGGCAAATATTTCTGATATCTTGTAGGGTTCTACAGTTGGTGTAACACCTTATCTGGTTCTTGCCATTATGAAATTTTAATTAATTCGCACAATAAATCAACATTAAACGTAAAATAAAAAGAAAAATATAAAACATACGGAAAATAAAGTAATCGAATAATATCGGATCGAATCATATGTGTCAGTTGAAAATTTAAATGGTAATTTATAAATAATGAAGTACGTTTATTTAAAAGAATGTGGCATATACTTTGAACTAAAAATAATGTAAATAAAATAAAATATTATAGTTAAAACATAGGATTTAGAAAATTCTTCAGTAAGAGGTAAGGAGGAATAAAATATAATGTAAATGAAAGAAATGGTGGTCATTCAAAATAAAATCGTAACTTTATGGTTCTTACGTGATTATTCCTTGCATCGCACTGTTCATCGACTCACTTCACATTGATTAGCCTGATTGCTTGTTCCCTTGTTGGTAGTTGTTGTCCTTTTCAAATAAATGAAAACCAACTTAAATAGTTAAACATCTTCGTGTTCCAATAAGCCTGGAATACACACTGACTGGGCCAATATTAGACTGTCTATTAAGTTGCATTAGCCATTTCATAGTACCGCATTCCGACTAAGCTCATATTTTGTTGCTATTTTATTGCTAATTTGTGCAGCCAAAAGCTACATTAGCCATGTAGGTAAGTAGATAGACTATACAGGTACGGAAACAAAATCGACCAAAAATACATGTAAATACCCATAAGAGATTCTAAGGTCCCAAAACCACGAAATTGAACCAAATGTACCCCCTCCACTCCCACTTCGGCTGGGGGTGGTCTGCTCGCGGGTCCTTCGGGAGACTCGGCGGGCGTCGGGTCGGGGGCGCTTTGTCGGGCGTCGAGGCACAGGGATAGTGGATGAACTAAACGTATTTTGAACTTAAGCAAGGAAATAAATGAATCGGTCATATGCGCGAGAGCGGCAACTCGTTCGAGTCTCTGCTTTCGTCGGCTAAACCAGGGCCTCGAGAACGCCTAGTCCAGGCGTTAGATCTCTTAATATAGATAATTCGACAATTTTAAGCAAAAAAAATGTACCGAAAATGCATCACAAATAATTAATAGGTTCCCAAATATTTGGTAATTAGCATTTCATTACAAATAATAAAATAATTCAGATTCAACGAAGACAATAACAAAAGATAAACGAAACCACAACACCATGTTGGTGTACTGATAAACAAGCGAAACTCGAGCACTGGTTGAAAGTGCGGTGGCTGGTTGATTCTAAACACGGAAATCGTTAATTGTAAAAGTAGATGCGGTTTTCATTGAAGAGATAATGGTAGCTAATAATGTAAAAAATAAATACGTAAATGAGGAATGATAATTGCGACTTGAATCGTTGGATTTTGTATCGAGCGGTGGGTAATTCGGAAAGAATACCGTTGGAGAAATGGTTGGAACCACTACAAATGAAACTACCGGAACGTTGCAAATGACTAAAAACGGCACAAATGGTAGAAATGGCTGCAAAGGGCTAAAGGGCTGTTAGAAATGATTGAAAGGTTGAAGTAGGACCTTACAAACGGTAGAAATGGCTGCTAAGGGCCGTTAGAAATGATTGAAAGGTTGAAGTAGGACCTTACAAAGGGTAGAAACGGCTGGTAGAATGGTTCTAGCGGATTTTGTATCGAGCGGTGGGTAATTCGGAAAGAATACCGTTGGAGAAATGGTTGGAACCACTACAAATGTTGAAAATGACTGGTACCGGAACGTTGCAAATGACTAAAAAAGGCACAAATGGTAGAAATGGCTTCAAACGGCTGTTAGAAATGATTGAAAGGTTAAAGTAGGACCTTACAAAGGGTAGAAATGGTAGAAATGGCTGCAAAGAGCTGTTAGGAATGATTGAAAGGTTGAAATAGGACCTTACAAAGGGTAAAAACGGCTGGTAGAATGGTTGGAGCCGCTACAAAAGCTAGAAACGTCCCGTAGACACGACTGGGACAGTAGAAACTGCTGGTAGAATGGTTGGAGCCGTTACAAAAGCTAGAAACGTCCCGTAGAAACGACTGGGACAGTAGAAACGGCTGGTAGAATGGTTGGAGCCGCTACAAAAGCTAGAAACATCCCGTAGAAACGACTGGGTCAGTAGAAATGGCTGGTAGAATGGTTGGAGCCGCTACAAAAGCTAGAAACGTCCCGTAGAAACGACTTGGACAGTAGAAACGGCTGGTAGAATGGTTGGAGCCGCTACAAAAGCTAGAAACGTCCCGTAGAAACTACTGGGACAGTAGAAACGGCTGGTAGAATGGTTGGAGCCGCTACAAAAGCTAGAAACGTCCCGTAGAAACGACTGGGACAGCGGAAACGGCTGGTAGATGGTTGGAGCCGCTACAAAATCTAGAAACGTCCCGTAGAAACGACTGGGTCAGTAGAAATGGTTGGTAGAATAGTTGGAGCCGCTACAAAACTTAGAAAGGTCCCGTAGAAACGACTGGGACAGTAGAAACGGCTGGTAGAATGGTTGGAACCGCTACAAAAGCTAGAAAAGTCCCGTAGAAACGACTGGGACAGTAGCAACGGGTAGAATGGTTGGAGCCGTTACAAAAGCTAGAAACGTCCCGTAGAAACGACTGGGACAGTAGAAACGCCCGGTAGAATGGTTGGAGCCACTACAAAAGCTAGTAATGGCCCGTAGAAACAACTGGGACAGTAGAAATGCCTGCTGGAAATGGTTGGCGCCTCTATTAAAGTTAGAAACGGCCCGTAAAAACAACTGAAACCATACAAACGACTGAACCCGTTAGAAATTGAATGGTTGAAGTAAAGGCGTTGCAAAGGGTAGAAATGTTTGAAACCGTTACAAAGACTAGGGCCGTAGAAACGACAGGAACCGTAGAAATGACTGGTGAGTATAAACAAAGTCACTACAAATGCTAGAAACTGTTGTTACAAATGGTTTGAAACAAAAAGTAGAGAAGAGGAAATCAGAAAGTGTAAGGGGGTCGCAAATGTTTACTTATCTCTAACAGGTCCTTATAAATGCTAGAAAAAGTTACGTCATCACCATAGGCTCATCAAAGCGTTTATATCAAAAAAAGATATAACAAAGAATGCATATGAAATGTAGTATCAATTTGCTTCCTCAGACACCTATAACTTTTGAAAAATAATGGGATGTAACGCTTGACAAATCTGCATAAGTTATTACAGGTTTCTTAAATCGACATGTTGAAATTCGAACACACTGCTGGTCGTATCTCATCATACAAGCCAATATACCGAAAAAATTTAATTTAAGTGTTGCTCTATAAAAAGTTGGAACGAAAGGCTGTTATATTTATTATTCTTACAAACGGTATTAGACACAGTCACAACCAAAACAAAAAACCAACGGTAGCGGAAAAAAAAGACATCACAGGGATTCGAACACACTGATGGCTCATCATCATATATCACGGAATGTTTCCCCCAACGAATTGTTGATATGAGAGTAAAATGTACAAAGTAATTCTATTCTTGAAACAGCTAAATCTAAATAGGTCATTCAAACAAATCTTTTCTAAGACAGGTACTCAAAAACTTTAGTATTAAAACTAATTACTGTACTTAGTGAGGAATGTCGGAAAATGTTTCGATAGTTGGCAATGTGATGACTGCAATAAAGATCCTTTATATAATTTGTTCTAAGACAGAGTCGGGCTAAACAAACCTTTTCTAAGACAGGTACTTATAGCTTTAACTTCAAAACTAATTTCAGTACATAGTTATAAACTTGTTTCTAAGACAGGTACTCAAAAACTTTGGTATTAAAATTAATTTCCCTACTTAGCCATAAACTTTTTCTAAGAGAAAACAACCAAGAAAATCCAATCAAAATTTGATGTTATGGCATAAATATGTAATGTACAAATGTTTCAATGTTGAAGGAACAATAGCAATGAAATAAAAATATATATTTAAAAAATGTTCGTATACATAGCCATATATTTTTTTCAATATTCAAACACAGATCCTCTACGAATAATATTTATCAACCAGTTCACTATTTTACACACTGAAACACCACCAATAATTGCAACAAAAAATACTCGAAAATTAAACGTTATCCAAATATAATTCACCAATTAATTTACTTAATAAATGTCGATTATAATATTTTATTTTTCATACAGAAATACTATCAAATATTGCAACAAAATACGCGAGAATTATCCCATCTAAATATCATTTTCCAATTAATTTACTGTGTGTATATACAACATCGGAAAATAAATAGCCCCGATTGTAAATATATCTGTATGGTCCTGAAGAATTAGAATTCAACGACGACAATAACAAACATAAGGAAACTAAACCGCAACTGCAAGCCCTTCATATGTAGATAAAAAAATGTGTTGTCACATTTAGAACAGAAAATGTGATATAAAAATTCAAAATTTTTTAAGAAATTATGGAAATATACCGGGATGGACAGGCAGGTTAGTTTAAATAAATAATATTATTCTACAAGGATATAACCTTCAAAATAGCGAATTTATTGTTAAATAATCATCGATTCGAATTGGAATGCAACTCGATCATTACTTATTCAAACCCATATTTTTATTTATACAAGGAAGATACGAAATCTGCTAATAGTTGCAAACGTAAAAAACAGCTTGAGATATTCCGGTAGATATATTGCATATATGGAAATAATTCTAAGGACACATTTAACACATGTAAATTGTATTTTCATTAAAGGTCATCATAAATCTAATTTCCTTATCAATTGGAAGAAATGAATTTGGGCGAAATTAAAGTTGTTAACATCGAAAACACTAGACGAACAAGCAGACTGAAGGGTAGTCAGCAGCAACTCTGTCTGGTTTACCATTTCAACAATCTGATGACAGTTGGAATGGTAAACAGTTGGAATGTTAAGAAAATTGCTGGAAATGATGGTATTCGTATTGGCTGATTAGAAGATTGCATGGACAGAGTTACTAGTCAACCACAGCTAAAAATGTGATATTCAATTGCCACCAGTTTTGCCACCAAGAATTTGTCTCTGGAAAAAGTCACTAGACACAGACGCAACAGGCGTGAACCAAACCACAACCAAATCAGTGCTATAGAAATGAAATAGAAAAAAATTGTCTCATAGGATGAAGAGCGTCCTGGGATAGGAGGAACCTGATTGGTAGCTAGTCAACCACAGCTAAAAATGTGATATTCAATTGCCACCAGTTTTGTCACTGTAAAAGGTTACTAGACACAAACGCAACAGGCGTGAACCAAACCACAACCAAATCAGTGCTATAGAAATGACATAGAAAAAAATTGTCTCATAGGATGAAGAGTGTCCTGGAATACAAGGAACCTGATTGGTAGCTAGTCAACCACAGCTAAAAATATGATATTCAATAGCCACCAACTCGTGTTATATAATTATAATTATTTCCAAAAAATGGAAACGTAATCCATAAGTTTATAAGCATATTATATGAAATTAAAAAGTTTACTTCAACAACATATTGCTTTAAAAATGTCAACGTACAAAGCAGCTACCTTCAAATGATATACCATTGAAATAAATTGTAATCAGGATCAATTCAATCATACATACTTTAGCAATAACATATGAATAAAAATTTTCTGTAATGTGATAAACTCATGATTGGTAAAGTAATCCATATAATGAATACAATGTATGGAAAAGTCACTTACTCTCTTTGATGGACTGTCTCAAAATGATTTAGGACAAAGAGAAATATATAAGACAAAAACATTCTGCACTGGAACTACATTATAAAAGCTTTCGATCCAACTTTCATGAAGTGAAAAGATTTCCACTGCACGAACGCCACTCTTTAAAATAATTCAAGTGAGATTGTTTTATTTCTATTTAAATAAAAAAATAGGCGAGTACTAGTTACCGGGAATATGTCTATAGCATTATAGGAATGGTGTTTCGTCTGTAAAATTTTGAATGCAGTAAGATCATTATTCATAATTCAGGTAGTTTGTTGATACCAAACACAAACGTAAATAATTCGCTGGACTTTTAATAATTCTGTTTAGGCATTCATATATTAAATGAGTAAACTAATGAAGTCTTTCTATAATGCTTACAAAACCAGCAATGATACTTATTATAATAATTCCCTTGCAGAAAGTTAAGAAGCAGAGTCATTAAAATCTCTCGCATAGCCCTATGTAAGAGGCATATGAAAGAGATGGAATGAAACAAAACTATATACAGATATATATCCATATATTTAGAACTATATCATTCAACGTATGACAGCCGTTTCGAACCAGGAGTTCTCGTCAGATACTCTTCCTTGAATGACAAGTTCTATTACTCACTAGACGGTAGATGTCACCGACATCTATTAAGTTCAATACACTGACTGAAACAAAACTAGCTTGGAAACGTATACAGTGATAAATAATTCTGTTTGATAACACATAAATTTTATAGATTTGGAGTCAAAGTGCTTTGTCCATCTGTCCATTTCCAGCCAGCAACTAAATGTAGCTTCTGTGTACATAACACTCCGATGTTTTTGTACAATTTACAGCAAGAACTTTGAAATATTTGCTAGATATAGACTGAAAAATGTCTGATGCTTTTATATAAAACTTAAGACCTATTCTTTAGCATGGACAATACAATCTAGAACCATCAAGAAACCACACACATTAAAATCAAAAATAACTACATGGGCAGGAGATTCATCAAAAATGTCTTCTAATCTAATATGTCAAAAATGTAAACAATCCTAGATGGAGCTAGGCAACTCTATTACCTCTGCGGAAATAACGGAGGGCTTAGGAACATGAGAAAACATGTGAGACTTTTGTAATTGAGCTATTTGCTATGAAAATTTGTGTGTGGGAACTTTGAAAAATTACAAAACATTGTTGGTTATTTAAAACGTTTTCGGACTTTGCTGAAACAGTAAAAAATTGGAATGGGTTTAAATAATAAACATTCTAGTAGACTTCAAAGGGATGACATTGCTTCAAGATTTCAAAAACTTGTTCGAACTGGGATCATAACTAACAAATCGCATAAAGATATATTGATGTTACTGGACTATGCTTCAATTATATTGAAGTTCAGAATTAGTAACATTTTCAAGAAAATACCTATACTTAAAGTGAATACTATGTATGAATCATAAATATGTTATACAAATTCCCTCGAAGAATTTTTCTGCCCAAAACAACCATTTGGTGACTGAGTTGGCTGAACTTAAGCGGATTGTGATACAAATAAAGAATAACGCTGAGACTGAGATAATACAAATGCAAAAAGAACGACTACAAGCGAAAGAAGAGAGAAACAAAGCAGATCGTTATCGTATGCGAGCTGATGAGGAACGAGTTAATGCTGAAAAAAAAAGTATTCAAGCTGAGGAAGCACGAGCCAAAGCCGAACTGCATCGAGTTCGAAGAAGAAGAATCTGTCAATGCATCGGAACGTCATCAAGAGGTTCTGGGGTTAGGATCGACCGAACCTAACCTACTCTAACCTCAACTCGTTCAATCGATCCTAACCTAACCTGTTTGAAGTGCCTCCCTCCCCTTTTACTATGACGTCATAAGCTACTCATGTTCATCATTGGCTGGTTACTTATTACTAAGAGCTAACAAAACCATACATCTCTGCTTTTCGCGGTTGATGGACTTGGGAGCTACACGATGAACTACTTCGTTCCTCAAGCGTTTCACTACCTGAGACTGTATTCTGTGAGAAACAACGTTCAGAACCTCTTGATGACGTTCCGATGCATTGACAGATTCTTCTTCTAATCGAACTCGATGCAGTTCGGCTTTGGCTCGTGCTTCCTCAGCTTGAATACGTTTTTTTTTTCAGCATTAACTCGTTCCTCATCAGCTCGCATAAGATAACGATCTGCTTTGTTTCTCTCTTCTTCCGCTTGTAGTCGTTCTTTTTGCATTTGTATTATCTCAGCCTCAGCGTTATTCTTTACTTGTATCACAATCTGCTTAAGTTCAGCCAACTCAGTCACCAAATGGTTGTTTTGGGTAGAAAAATTCTTCGAGGAAATTTGTATAACATATTCATGATTCATAGTATTCACTTTAAGTATAGGCATTTTCTTGAAAATGTTACTAATTCTGAACTTGAACATAATTGAAGCATAGTCCAGAAACATCAATATATCTTTATGCGATTTGTTAGTTATGATCCCAGTTCGAACAAGTTTTTGAAATCGTGAAGCAATGTCATCTCTTTGAAGTCTACTAGAATGTTTATTATTTAAACCCATTCCAATTTTTACTGTTTCAGCAAAGTCCGAAAACGTTTTAAATAACCAACAATGTTTTGTAAGTTCCCACACACAAATTTTCATAGCAAATAGCTCAATTACAAAAGTCTCACATGTTTTCTCATGTTCCTAAGCCCTCCTTTATTTCCGCAGTGGTAATAGAATTGCCTAGCTCCATCTAGGCTTGTTTACATTTTTGACATACTTGTCACTGTCGACACCTATTAGATTAGAAGACATTTTTGATGAATCTCCTGCCCATGTAGTTATTTTTGATTTTAATGTGTGTGGTTTCTTGATGGTTCTAGATTGTATTGTCCATGCTAAAGAATAGGTCTTAAGCTTTATATAAAAGCATTAGACATTTTTCAGTCTATATCTAGCAAATATTTCAAAGTTCTTGCTGTAAATTGTACAAAAACATCGAAGTGTTATGTACACAGAAGCTACATTTAGTTGCTGGCTGGAAAGAGACAGATGGACAAAGCACTTTGGCTCCAAATCTATAAAATTTATGTGTTATCGAACAGAATTATTTATCACTGTCTAGGTTTCCAAGCTAGTTTTGTTTCAGTCAGTGTTTTGAACCTAATAGATGTCGGTGACATCTACCGTCTAGTGAGTAATAGAACTTGTCATTCAAGAAAGAGTATCTGACGAGAACTCCTGATTCGAAACGGCTGTCATACGTTGAATGATATAGTTCTAAATATATGGATATAAATCTGTATATAGTTTTGTTTCATTCCATCTCTTTCATATGCCTCCTACATAGGGCTATGCGAGAGATTTTAATGACTCTGCTTCTTAACTTTCTGCAATTATTATAATAACTATCATTCCTGGTTTTGTAAGCGTTATAGAAAGACTTTATTATATTACTCATTTAATGTATGAATGCCTAAACAGAATTATTAAAAGTCCAGCGAATTATTTACGTTTGTGTTTGGTATCAACAAACTACCTGAATTATGAATAATGATCTTACTACATTCAAAATTTTACAGACGAAACACCGTTCCTATAATGCTATAGACATATTCCCGGTAACTAGTACTCGCCTATTTTTTTATTTAAATAGAAATAGAACAATCTCACTTGAATTATTTTAAAGAGTGGCGTTCGTGCAGTGGAAATCTTTTCACTACATGAAAGTTGGATCGAAAGCTTTTATAATGTAGTTCCAGTGCAGAATGTTTTTGTCTTATATATTTCTCTTTGTCCTAAATCATTTTGAGACAGTCCATCAAAGAGAGTAAGTGACTTTTCCATACATTATATTCATTATATGGATTACTTTACCAATCATGAGTTTATCACATTACAGAAAATTTTTATTCATATGTTATTGCTAAAGTATGTATGATTGAATTGATGCTGATTACAATTTATTTCAATGGTATATCATTTGAAGGAATCTGCTTTGTACGTTGACATTTTTAAAACAATATGTGGTTGAAGTAAACTTTTTAATTTCATATAATATGCTTATAAACTTATGGATTACGTTTCCATTTTTTGGAAATAATTATAAATATATAACACGAGTTGGTGGCTATTGAATATCATATAATATATCAAGTTCCTTGTATTCCAGGACACTCTTCATCCTATGAGACAATTTTTTTCTATGTCATTTCTATAGCACTGATTTGGTTGTGGTTTTGTTCACGCATGTTGCGTCTGTGTCTAGTAACCTTTTACAGTGACAAAACTGGTGGCAATTGAATATCACATTTTTAGCTGTGGTTGACTAGCTACCAATCAGGTTCCTCCTATCCCAGGACGCCCTTCATCCTATGAGACAATTTTTTTCTGTCATTTCTATAGCACTGATTTGGTTGTGGTTTGGTTCATGCCTGTTGCGTCTGTGTCTAGTAACCTTTTACAGTGACAAAACTGGTGGCAATTAAGTATCACATTTTTAGCTGTGGTTGACTAGCTACCAATCAGGTTCCTCCTATCCCAGGACGCTCTTCATCCTATGAGACAATTTTTTCTATGTCATTTCTATAGCACTGATATGGTTGTGGTTTGGTTCACGCCTGTTGCGTCTGTGTCTAGTAACCTTTTACAGTGACAAAACTGGTCGCAATTGAATATCACATTTTTAGCTGTGGTTGACTAGCTACCAATCAGGTTCCTCCTATCCCAGGACGCTCTTCATCCTATGAGACAATTTTTTTCTGTCATTTCTATAGCACTTATTTGGTTGTGGTTTGGTTCATGCCTGTTGCGTCTGTGTCTAGTAACCTTTTACAGTGGCAAAACTGGTGGCAATTGAATATCACATTTTTAGCTGTGGTTGACTAGCTACCAATCAGGTTCCTCCTATCCCCGGACGCTCTTCATCCTATGAGACAATTTTTTTCTATGTCATTTCTATAGCACTGATTTGGTTGTGGTTTGGTTCATGCCTGTTGCGTCTGTGTCTAGTGACCTTTTCCAGAGACAAATTCTTGGAGGCAAAACTGGTGGCAATTGAATATCACATTTTTAGCTGTGGTTGACTAGTAACTCTGTCCATGCAATCTTCTAATCAGCCAATACGAATACCATCATTTCCAGCAATTTTTTTAACATTCCAACTGTTTACCATTCCAACTGTTTACCATTCCAACAATCTGATGACAGTTGCTGCTGACTACCCTTCAGTCTGCTTGTTCGTCTAGTGTTTTTGATGTTAACAACTTTAATTTCGCCCAAATTCATTTCTTCCAATTTATTGATAAGGAAATTAGATTTATGATGACCTTTAATGAAAATACGATTTACATTTCTTAAATGTGTCCTTAGAATTATTTCCATATATGCCATATATTTTGAATTGGTTTGAATAAGTAATGATCGAGTTGCATTCCAATTCGAATCGATAATTATTTAACAATAAATTCGCTATTTTGAAGGTTATATCCTGGTGCATTAAGTTTGGTACCTGTAAAGAAGGACAATACCCTATTGGTCAATCGAAATCTACATATTGCTTAAAATTTAAAATTTAATATTGTAGAGTTTTACGAAAATAAACAAAACTGAAAATGGCGGCTAAATCAACATGTAAATGCTGTAATCAAATATGTGAGAATCATTTAACGGTCACATGTAGTGTTTGTAAAAACAAATTCAAACACACTTGCGTCGATATATCAGCGAATGAAGTCCGTACTCTTAATGGCAATAAAGGGTACGAGTGGTCTTGTGTTACTTGCAGAGCTATCGGCAACGACATGAAGGATCTTAAAACATTGATTCTACAACTTCAAAGCGATATCAAGGAACTGAGAGAAGAAAGAAAGACGACGGACCCGAAACTTGATTTTGAAGAGATTGTTTCCGAAATTAACGAAGGACAAAAACGAAAGAACAATCTAGTGATATTCAACGTACCCGACCAAAATGAAGCAGTAACAGACCAAATCAAGTCTGACAAAAAGTTTGTTACCAACATGTTAAGCACAATCTCTCCTGAACTCTCTAATGTAGATATTAAACCACTTAGATTAGGACGTTTTACTGGATCTACAATTAGACCTATCAAAATAACACTTGAAGGTCAGGATTTGGTTAAAAAAATACTAATCAACTCTAATAAACTGAAGTCAAAACAGCAATATAAAAATATCAATTTGTCAGCAGACCGAACTAAAAAAGATTTGGAATATTACAAACATGTGAAGCAGGAACTAAATGAGCTTAACACATCAGGTAACTCAAATTACAAATTTAAGTACATCAACAACATTCCCAAAATAGTTCAGGTAAACTAGGTAAGCCCAATAGTAGATCCGTTGAAGTAGTAACGACTTATTATCAAAATGTCAGGGGACTTAATAGCAAGTTTAATGATTTCTGTGTCAATATCAGTGAAGTTGAATATAACATCGTAGCTCTTAGTGAAACTTGGTTAAAACCATCAGTGAACTCTAAGGAATGATTTCCGTCTAACTACCAAGTCTTTCGTAGTGACCGTAAATTCGAGCAGTTAAACGTAGTTATGGGTGGAGGTGTTTTACTCGCGGTCAAAGAATCTATAAAGACTGAAATTGTGAACACTCGTGAATTTGATGTTACTTTTCCACAGATTGATTTACTAGTTTGTAAGTGTTCAGTAGCATATTATTTCTTTTATATAATGGTCATGTACATTCCACCTTCGTTATCGATAGACGTATATGAAAATTTCATGGATGCTCTTGCTCACTGGCATGTATTAAACCCAAATAAAGTACTAATTCTCAGGAGATTTCAACTGTCCAAAATATACTGAAAATAGCCTAGAGGAAGGAAAAACTAACATTATTTCCAACTTCATGGCATTACTAGATATAAATCAATATAACTCAGTGTTGAACAACAACGGTAAACTCCTAGGCTTGGTACTTAGTAACATTAACTGTACTGTTTCCCGTGATTCTGTATCACTAGTTGGAGAGGATAGTTATCATCCATCTTTGAGGATTGAATTAAACGAAATCTCGATAAAAAGAAATAGCCTTAAAGCCAATTCTAACGACACTTATAATTTTAAGAAAGCTGATTATTTATCTCTATATAACAAATTATTAAATACTGACTGGACTTTTCTGAATAGTTTATCCGATGTTGATACTGTTGTTGACAGCTTTATAACCAGGTATATAAACTATATATATTTGATATTCACGTACCACGGAATAAGAATTTTAGGCGTAAATATCCTGCTTGGTATACTAGCGAGATAATAAAATTAATAAAAGAAAAAGCCAAGTTGCATAATAAATACAAAACATCAAGAAGTGATATTTTTTATGGAGAATTATTAAATACAGGTCGTTAATAAAATTGAAGATAAAAGCAGCATACGACAGCTATCTACAGAAGGTCCAGAATAAACTAAAAGAAGAGCCGAGGCATTTTTGCTCATATATTAACAACAAAAATACAGATTCCAGAATTCCCCCCAAAATGTTTTACAATGGTAACGAATATAATAACCCTACTTAAATAGTAAAAGCATTTAGTAATGTTTTTGAAAGTGTTTATGAGCTACCAGTCAACGAGGAAGACATCATTGGTTTTAAGTTCATTTATAATACATTTCTAGATGTCAGTTCTGAACCCATTACAGAAAGAGAAATTATACAGCCTGCTAAAAGATTGAAAAACAAATTAACCTCTGGCCCAGACAAAATTCCTTCTTTTTTTGGTAAAAGATTGCCTCGGTGCATTTATGTATCCGTTGTGTTACATCTTCAATTTAATTCTTTCAAATTCAGCTTATCCTTAATCTTGGAAGATAGCTAAAATCTGCCCTATATATAAGTCACGCGACCGTGCTCTTATCAATAACAATAGACCAATTTCCATCTTGAAAAATTTTTCCAAAATTTTAGAAAGCATTCTCTACAATGACCTAAACCAGTCTGCGGAAAATTACATATCTACGTATCAACATGGTTTTATGAACTCTCGTTCAACAGTTAGTAATCTGGCAGTCCTTGGGCAACATCTATGTGAAAGTCTAGATAGCGGAGGTCAAACAGATGTTATCTACACCGACTTCTCTAAAGCATTTGATAAAATCAGTCACAAGAGACTCCTTCTTAAAATGTCATGTCTAGGTGTTCCTAAAAATTACCTAAAAATTATTGAACTCTATTTGAATAATAGAACTCAATACGTTTACCTCAACGGGTTTTATTCAGATAAATTTCTAGTCACAAGTGGAGTTCCTCAAGGGTCGAATCTAGGTCCTTTATTGTTCTTAATTTACATCAATGACCTGGCCAGCACGTTAAAATGTAACAGATTATTGTTTGCAGATGATCTCAAAATATATACTACAATCTCAAGCTGGAATGACTGTCTTGCTCTGCAAGAAGAAATCAGTATGTTGGAAGAATGGTGTATAAATAATAAACTTTTTTTAAACATTCCCAAGTGTAAGGTCTTAACATATAGCCGTAAAACGAATACAATAAAATTTCCGTACAGTATAAGCGATAACATTCTTGAAAGGGTTGACTCCATAAAAGACCTCGGTGTTTACTTTGATTCTAAACTTACATTTCAGCTCCACATTAACCTCACAATAAAATCAGCCTTCAGACAATATGGATTCATCATGCGAAACTGCAAATATTTTAATACTTCAGTTTTAATATCTCTATTCAACTGCTTAGTTAGAACACAATTAGAATATAGTTCTATAATCTGGAATCCTATATACGAGCGATACATTTTGGATATAGAAAGGGTTCAAAATTTTTTTTTGAAATATTTTACATTTAAAAATCGCGGAGTTTATCCCCAAAGAGGATGTGAATATAATCTCTTACTACTCGAGTTCATCAATGTAAATGTGATCAATGTGAAAAGTCGCAGAGATCAGGCGTCAGTTATGTTTTTGTACAAGTTACTGAATAACATGATTGACTGTCCAGAGCTATTGTCTCACGTTGGAATTCTCATTCCTAGGGTTGTATCTAGGCATACGAGACCGTTTGAGTGCAAACGAGCTCGAACTAATATCTTATTTAAAGCTCCAATATATCTGATGAGTAATAATGCTAATAGACTCTCAGAGGTGTGTGATTTATTCAACTGCTCAACGTACGAACTGAAAAATAAAGCACGGATTCTTCAATTTATAAATTATCTCTATATCTGTTGTAACCCATTGTTCAATTTTAAGTGCATATGTATGTATTTACTTTATAACTAATTGTTTCTTTTTCTTTGGTCATTTTTTAATTTCTTTTATACATGTCTGTATTCCAATTAGTTTTAGTGTTAGTATAATTTTTTATATACTTTTTTCTGTCATCTTTATTTATTTTTTAATTACTCTGTAAATGGTTTTTACTGTTGGGTAATAAAGGCTTTATTATTATTATCCGACTTGACCATACAATGTATGGCATCACACTCCCTCTTTAGGGGAAAATTCACTAAACCCGAGATATCCTAGATATCAAAGGGGTTTAGCTCTGTGGGAGCCCTTGCCAGGTTTTCAGGCCCGTGGTTGGAGTCGTGGCGGCAGTTTCCCATGAATTTCCTGACCGTCCGGGCTGTCCCTAACAAGACGGCTTTTTGCATTTGTTTGTAAAGATGTTCGTCCAGACCGAGGTATTTTAAATTGTTTAATAGATGTTTTGGGACTAGTCCTGATGTTGACATAATAATTGGTACAGTTCGTGTGTTGTTCATGTTCCACTGAGTCTTTATTTGAAATTCCAAATCTCTATATTTGGTTATTTTCTCAGCCTGCTTGATATTTATACTATTGGTTTTGGGAATTGCTATGCCAATTAAAGTTGTTTTCCGGGAGACTTTATCTACCAAAACTATATCTGGTCTATTGTGAGCAACAGACCGATCGGTCAGTATGGTGCGGTCCCAGTACAGCTTGTAGTTGTTATTCTCTAAAACAGATTCTGGTTTATATTTATAGTATGGTAATCTTACCGACTGTGATAATTCATGTTTCAGTGCTAGTTCCTGGTGAAGTATTTTTGCCAAAGCATCGTGTCGTTCTTTGTATTCAGTTGCAGCGAACGCTTGACAACCTCCTGTGATATGCTGGATAGATTCAGATGTTTGGCAACCGTACCTGCATCTATCGTTGTTAATGGAAGGGTCTTTAACGATGTACTTTAGGTAGTTCTTAGTTGGAATTACTTGATCTTGGATTGCCAATATAAAGCCTTCCGTTTCAGGGAACATATGACCAGAGATCAACCAGTAGTTCGACGCTGCACTGTCGACGTCATTTATATGTCTTCCATGAAGGGACTTCTCTTTCCATTTCTGCAGTTTCTGATCTGTGGTCTGGTGGTGTAATTGGACATGTTGTTGTGTCAGTCGAAGTGGTGTTGAGTCATCAACCTGGCACATGACTCTATGTAGATCAGAAAATTCTGCGAGTTTCTGGAAATGACTACGCAAAATAGAAATTTGTTGATCTAATAGTTTACTTAGATCTGTCAATCCTCTTCCTCCTTCATACCGTGGCAAAGTTGTACGTTCGACAGAGCTCTTTGGATGGTGATTTTGAGCTTTTGTTAGTAAAACTCGAACTTTTCGTTGAAATTGTTCAATGTCAGTCTTGCACCAATTAACTATACCGAAAGAGTAACTGAGCACTGAACACGCATAGGTGTTAATAGCCTGAAACAGATTTTTACTGTTTAGTTTGGTTTTCAACAGTCGTCTTACCGTTCTATAAAACTCTGCTGTTAGGTCCTTTTTCATAGTCAGGTGATCAATCCGTTGAGCCTGCTTTATTCCAAGGTATTTATAAGTATGACCTTCCCCCATAGATTCAATTGAGGTGCCATCTCCCATTTCGAAGTGCCCCTGCTGTATTTTGCCTTTAACTATATTAATAATTCGGCATTTGTCTAGGCCATATTTCATATGGATGTCACTAGAGAACCCTTCTACTATTTTAAGCATATCATGCAGTTCTTGTTTAGTAGCTGCCATCAACTTTAAGTCGTTCATGTATAACAAATGGTTTATTTTTAATGCTTGTACGTTATTGTGTTTGAGACTGAACCCAAAATTAGTTGAGTTCAGTTTATTTGAGAGAGGGTTCATGGCAAGGCAGAACCACAGCGGGCTAAGAGAGTCTCCCTGGAATATACCCCTTCTGATTGGAATAGGGTCAGTTTGTATCGAACAGTTGGCTTTATTCAGTGAGATTTTGGTTTGCCAGGTGGCCATGGCATATTCTAAAAAGTTAATAATACAATTATTCACTTTATAGAGTTTCAGCACCTTAATGAGCCAAACATGTGAAACTGAATCAAAGGCTTTTTTGTAGTCCACATATGCCATGTAGCGCTTGGCGTGGTCTTGATTGCAGACAACGGAATCAATTATCAGTTGTTCTTTGCAACCCATCGAATTTTTCGCGCATCCCTTTTGTTGTTGAGTAATTATGTTGTTCAGTTCACAATGTTTGAAAATGCGATGATTAATGCACGATGTTATGAGTTTGTATAAGGTTGGAAGGCAAGTGATTGGTCGGTACTTTGCTGGGTCCTGTGCACATAGGTTGTCCTTTGGTAAGAGGTATGTAGCACCATGCGTAAGGAAACTAGGCATCTTGTGTGGGTGGGTAATTATGTCATTTATAAGTGCTGTTAGTGTTTCGTGGGTTGCGTACAGTTTCTTTATCCAGTAATTTTGTACACCATCTGGTCCTGGTGCTTTCCAGTTATGGAGGTTTTTCATTATGTTGGATGTATCTTCCGTTGTAAATGGTTGGTGTTGCATGGCCTCACAGTTCTGAGATGCAGCCTCCTCCTCATTAATCCAGCTGACTCTGGAGTTATAGGAGATCGTTGTGGAAAGTTGTGTTTTCCAGAATTCCTCGATGTCTGTTTTACTGGGGTAACTAGGCGCTTCATTATTATTGTTGTTGTTAAGTTTTCTATAAAACCCTTTTTCTGATTGTCGGAAGAGTGTGTTGGCTAGTTTCCGTTGGTTACTGGTTTTGTACCTTCTCAATCGACTTGTGTAGACGGAGAGCTTTTGTCGTAGACTGTCCAGACACTGCTGAGATGTGATGTTTTCTACATCCCACTGGGAGTGTATTCGGTTATTGTCCATGATAGTCTTGACAAACCTTTCTATTCTGTTGTTCCTGACACCTCGTTGGTACTCGGTCAGTCTTCCAACGTCTTTCCGAAGAGAATTGATTTTCCCTTCAAGTCTTCTTTGCCAAGGTGGTATTCGAGGGGTTTGTCTAAATTGGGGAGGGTCTTGCTTTGGTCTTACTGCGACACCAATTGTTTTGCAGATGGAAATTGCAGCACAGTAGATGATTGTGTGTAGCGACTCTAGCGTATTAGCACCTAAAACATAGTTTGGCAAGATAAATTTGTTCATAGCCTGCAAGACGATACCCAGTTTCTTAGATGACCTTAGCTTGGGAAGAGCTGGTCTAGTCAGTGGATCTGTTCCACTATACTCTCTAAGAGCTCCTTTCATTTCTGCTTGGATCTTCTCAAGCAGGTCAGCGTTGGTTGCCTGTTCTTGCTGTAGTTCTTGAGTCTCGTCCGCTCTTTGTGCCAAAGGGGTTTCAGGCTCTGGATCGATTGTATTTCGACCAAATAGTTCGCGCTCCACTTCGCTCTTTATTGTGTCCAGTTGTTCAGGCGAAATAGGGCCATTTCTCAAGATGACACGATATTGATCTGTGACTCTCTGTTCAGTAACTTGGAGCTCTGGGTACTCACGACAGAACTCTTGATAGAGTATTTGGCGATATCCAGTCTTGCCCTGGCCAAGGTTCGTAATTCTATAAAACGTGCGCATTATAAATTCATTCATGGCGCCAGTCCATTTCATGCGCTGTCTTTTCAGTCCCGCTTGAGTGAGCGCTGGCTGTTGATCCTGCGCAACACTTTCTGCGGGTGGAGTTCTCGTTCTCGTTGGACTCCGTTGGTGATGGTCACGTTGTTGTTGTGACTGTATTGGTGAGTGTTGTTGTGGTTCTTCTGGTTCTTGGGCTGTAGCTCTTTGGACGGCAGGGGCCCGCCTCCTCAGCACCCTGCCACCGACGTCCCGCATGCTGTCATGTCCAGCGCTGGCTCCAGACATGCCCTGGCGATCCCCAGGCAGCGGCTCTTTTCCGAGGCATCTATTTCTTAGCTCCATTTTCATGGGTGTTGTCACCAATTGACCCTGGTGACCCAGGTAACTCGGACCCTTGGGGTTGTCACTTCCCAGATGAAATGATTTAAACCAGACCATCCCGTGCGGGTTGTGGAGAAGGAAGGAAAGCTATGTAGTAGGTCAGCGGACAGCTGCCCCTTTAGTCACCTCATACGACAGGCGGTGGATACCGTGGTGCTATTCTAACCCGGCCACCACACGGGGGTTATTATTATTATTATCCTTGTAGAATAATATTTTTTATTTAAACCAACCTGCCTCTCCATTCCGGTATATTTCCATAATTTCTTACAAATTTTTGAATCTTTATATCACATTTTCTGTTCTAAATGTGACATATGAAGGGCTTGCAGTTGCGGTTTAGTTTCCTTATGTTTGTTATTGTCGTCGTTGAATTCTAATTCTTCCGGGCCATACAGATATATTTATAATCGGGGCTATTTATTTTCCGATGTTGTATATACACACAGTAAATTAATTGGAAAATGATATTTAGATGGGATAATTCTCGCGTATTTTGTTGCAATATTTGATAGTATTTCTGTATGAAAAATAAAATATTATAATCGATATTTATTAAGTAAATTAATTGGTGAATTATATTTGGATAATGTTTAATTCTCGAGTATTTTTTGTTGCAATTATTAGTGGTGTTTCAGTGTGTAAAATAGTGAACTGGTTGATAAATATTATTCGTAGAGGATCTGTGTTTGAATATTGAAAAAAATATATGGCTATGTATACGAACATTTTTTAAATATATATTTTTATTTCATTGCTATTGTTCATTCAACATTGAAACATTTGTACATTACATATTTATGCCATTACATCAAATTTTGATTGGATTTTCTTGGTTGTTATCTCTTAGAAAAAGTTTATGGCTACGTACTGAAATTAATTTTAATACCAAAGTTTTTGAGTACCTGTCTTAGAAACAAGTTTATAACTATGTACTGAAATTAGTTTTGAAGTTAAAGCTATAAGTACCTGTCTTAGAAAAGGTTTGTTTGGCCCGACTCTGTCTTAGAACAAATTATATAAAGGATCTTTATTGCAGTCATCACATTGCCAACTATCGAACGATTTTCCGACATTCATCACTAAGTACAGTAATTAGTTTTAATACTAAAGTTTTTGAGTACCTGTCTTAGAAAAGATTTGTTTGAATGACCTATTTAGATTTAGCTGTTTCAAGAATAGAATTACTTTGTACATTTTACTCTCATATCAACAATTCGTTGGGGGAAACATTCCGTGATATATGATGATGAGCCATCAGTGTGTTCGAATCCCTGTGATGTCTTTTTTTCCGCTACCGTTGGTTTTTTGTTTTGGTTGTGACTGTGTCTAATACCGTTCTCCAGCAACAAATTCTCAGCCTTTTCCTCTTGCAATAAATAAAATTGCTTTTAGTTTGTAGGAATAATAAATATAACAGCCTTTCGTTCCAACTTTTTATAGAGCAACACTTGCAAGAAATATTAATTTTTTTCTGTATATTGGCTTGTATGGTGAGATACGACCAGCAGTGTGTTCGAATTTCAACATGTCGATTTAAGAAACCTGTAATAACTTATGCAGATTTGTCAAGCGTTACATCCCATCCTTGCCTTGTACAGAAAAACTCAGAAATGTTTTTTCAGATTTTCTGCTAATTTATCTTCTAACGCCTCTTTCACATTTTTAGAATTTTCTAGTAATTTGTCTTCCATGGTTTTAGAATTTTCTTGTAAGGTTTCTAGGATTTTCGAATTTTCTAGTAATTTATCTTCTAGGGTTTTCGAATTTTCTAGTAATTTATCTTCAAGGGTTTTAGAATTTTCTACCAATTTGTCCTCTAGTGTTTTAGAATTTTCTAGCAATTTGTCCTCTAAAGACTTGTAAGGTTTCTTTCCATTTGCTTTAATAGCATACTCATGTCACCATTGCCAGAAACTTCAAACAAATAAGTATCGGGATCGTTACTTTCATTTATTAGAGCATCTCGTAACCGTTGTATTAATTCACTTTTCTTCCCACTAATTTCTAAATCCCTTTCCTCAAGTTCTTTTTTTAAGTCCGTCACTTTCAATTGATCCAAATTCACTATTTTAAACATCTTCAGTCAATTTATTTTTCACAAATACACCGAACACCTGACACAACTGTAATGTTTTTATTTTCACACACAGGTTCTGTTCAGTTCTTGGATTTATTTAAAAACACAGTCCAACTCACTCTAATTTATTTTCACTACTTTAACACAATTTATGTTCACAGAAACTATTTACATTTTATCTTAACTATACAATACGACCGTCGAAAACTGAATGCCTCCTATCGCCAGCTGTCCATATTTATATATTTATATTTCTCTTCGAATTGTGTGGTAAGTCCACGAACCATTGGGAAACTCTTTCATGTTCTGGAAGCTTTAAGGGAATTCCCAGTAACGGCAGCGGTCGGTCTGTTGAGAGACAAATCATTTCGCTCTTCCACGAATTGGTTGATGGCCGATTGCACCAGCTGTCGGATGAATTCTCGTAACAATACTTATAGTAATTTATATTTCTATTTAGTTTACTTTTAAAAGACGCCCAATGATGCTTGATGGTGTCAGTAACTAATTTCTGACTATATAAAACTCATATGTTTATAGTTTTAGGAGTTTTAGACTTTAGGAAGTCTTAAACAGGAGAACATGGAGCTACTACCTAATTATATACTTCTCTTAAATCGATTGAGAGACATTAATTTACTTAACGTAAAGCAATAATCATAATTTAACTTCAAAGTGATATTATTATGGTGTAATGTTAACGTGCTTTGGCTATATCTTTCAATTTGTCTTCCTCGATGACATTCATTTATCTATTCTATCATTTGTAGAAAAATATCTGAACCTTAATGTTCTTCCACTTTATCTCTCTCTATTTTATATTCTAATCTAATTTATAAATGAACCACATGCGAAAACACCATGTTGAAGAGGGTCATCATTGTTAGATGAAAGACAAAAATAAAAGGCTATTTTCTAATAAAAAATAATATATGTAATATGCATAATGTCATTTCCTTATAGTTTGAAAGATATTTATGTAACTTTGCTGTTAAATAAGTCAGTAATGTAAATTTGTCACGAAAAATTAAAACGATTTTATAAAAAAATATTTTCGATGATATGTAATTTGGATACAAATAATTAATGAAAACGAAGAATATACATCCGTACGTCTAAAAGAGCTGCCTATACACTAGTAAAGTATCTTTGACACGAGACCTTTGCGCCACCTCTGTGTTATTTTTGGAACTCTGGTTGTGTCAAAGTGGTAATTTACGTTTGTCGTGTATTAGAATAAAGATAAGTTATTCCATAAAATGGAAAGAAAAACATCAAACCGAAAGTGCGGTGTAGTTTATTGTGAAAACACACCATGAAAAAACCCAGAATTATCATTATACCATTTTCCTGGATTTCAATATCAATTAGAGATGAAGAAAAAATGAATTGCAGCAGTTTGACATCATGGGTAAATAAATTTGATTTCTACCTTTGTAGTCATTATTGAATGCATATATTTAATCATAATTGTTGTTCTATTAACAAAAATGATATTTTATTTATCAACCAATTCTTGAATTACAGTAATCCATCTCAACCAAAAACAAATTAAATAATTTGCAGTGGTGATATTGTTGGAGAAAAAGTAAACAATGCACATAACAAAAGTTACATTCCAACTAAATTTCCTGTAATATATTGTTGAAGTACAAGATAAAATCAGTGCCATCTAAAACAAGGTAGAAACAGAGCGGAGATTAGACGGTTAGTTCACTTGTCCTACCCAGACCTGCCAGAGGAAACAAAAGACCAGTTGGCCACACAGAGTTTCCTAAACGGCATCAGAGATGTGGAAGTACAAAGAACTTTAAGACTGAGTGGCGACAAGAAAAGTAATGAAGCCTTACTTCGGGCCTTGGAAGTAGAGGCAGTCATGAACATGTCCAAAGCGAGGGTACGAGTCGTTTCCTTCAACCAGGAAGAATAATGAATAAACTACTAGAACAGTCACAACGAACTGGTACCAGAGGGGCATGTTACCGCTGTGGACGGACAGGACACTTTCAATGTGATTGTTGAGTGAGGCTACCTGAACGATCACCGACCAGGGGTAACCAACAGAACAGGCCACATGTCCAGGGACCGTCAGCCAGTCAACATAAGGGGGCGAATGCTGACTCACCCTCCACCAGCCCCCAGGACAGTATCCATCCGGGGATTTTGTCGAGATAGCGGCAGCCTAGTCATCAGAGGCACCATCAATGGGCGAGCAGTTACCATCACCATCGATACCGGCGCCGCTGTGTCCATTGCCAAGCCCAGGGTTTTGAGAGCATTAGAAATTCGGCCAGTTACCAATAACATCCAGCTCATCGGCGAGTCCATGTCAATACAGGGTGAGGCAGATGTCGTGCTACAGATAGGGGACAACATGATCCGGCATAGGGTCCTGGTAGCGAATATTGAGGACGATTTTATACTGGGTATGGATCTAATTAGCCAGAATGGATTTATGTTCGACCCGAGATATGATGTTCTTCGGTTCCTAAATGAGGAATTAGTATTGACACGGCCCGTCAACAGTTCAGACATCTCCATAAAAATTGTGGCAAAGTCTTCAACTAGAATTCCCGGTCGAACGAAACAGATTATTCATGGGCAGCTAGACAGCAATCCTGGGAGCTGCGTTGGAATGGTGGAGCCCGTACACTCAGCTCATGACTACTTAGTTGGACGGGCTATAGTTAAAACCGGACGAGATATACCAATCAGAGTCTTGAATTTGTCCAACAACGACATCAGAATTGCCAATGGTCAAGAGATAGCTTGTTTCGAGCCAGTAGAGACCATCATCAATTGCAAAGAAGAGTACCAGACGTCGGTGCAGGAGACAGGGCCCAGTAAAGAGTTCCTACAACAGTTTGCTGACCATTTGACACACCTGACACCAGAGAACCAGAAGAAAGCCAAGCAATTTATCACAAAGCACTGGCAAATTTTTAACAGTCAAGACAAGATGGAACCACCGGTCGCACCAACATCATCCAGCATCGAATAGATACCGGAAAGGCTCAACCCTCAGAATACCACCTAGACGACTACCATTGTGGCAACAACAGGCAGTCGAGGAAAACATCGAGTCCATGTTACAAAATGGAGTTATTGAGCCATCCATCAGCCCATGGTCTGCTCCCGTCGTGCTAGTTAAAAAGAAGGATGGAACCACCCGATTTTGCGAGGATTACAGAAAGCTGAATGACGTCACGAAGAAAGACAGCTAGCCACTACCCCGAATCGATGACACTTTGACCACACTAGCAGGCTCCCGGTGGTTCTTCACAGTAGACCTAAAAAGAGGATATTGGCAGGTTGGTCTACACGCAAACGACAGAGAGAAGACAGCGTTCGCCACCAGTAAAGGGCTGTTTCAGTTCACGGTCATGCCCTTTGGGTTATGTAATGCACCCGCTACATTTGAGAGGCTAATAGAGTATGTACTGAGCGGGTTAACATTGAGGACGTCCTTAGTGTACCTCGACGACATTCTAGTCATGGGTCAGACATTCGACAACCATCTGAAGAACCTGGGCGAAGTAATCTCCAGAATTAATAACGACAACCTGAGACTCAACCCGAAGAAGTGTTCCTTGTTCCAAAACGTAGAGTTTTTGTGCTACGTCGTTTCCGAGTCAAGAATCCGCACCAACGAGGACAAGATAGAAGCGATCCGTGATTGGCCAGTCCCGAGAGACAAGCATGAACTGCGAAGACTCTTGGGCCTCTGTTCCTACTACAGGCGATTTGTTGAGGGATTTGCCACCATTGCCGCCCCTCTACATCGGCAGACCACTGAGAAAGAGACCTTCCGTTGGAATCAGGATTGCGAAACATCATTCAGGCGATTGAAGGCAGCACTATGTTCCAGCCCAATCCTAGCCTTTCCTACACAGAATGGCAAGTTCATCTTAGACACCGACGCCAGCAACACAGGTTTGGGGGCCGTCCTATCCCAGGTGCAAGATGGTGAAGAGAGGGTGATCGAGTACTACAGCCGGAAAGAAATTATTGTGTCACCAGAAAAGAACTTCGTCATTTCTTAATCCGGACAGATCACTGGCTGCTAGACATGAAGACACCGGAAGGACAACTGGCCAGGTGGATGGAGAAATTACAGCAATACGATTTCAAGGTGGAACACCGTGCCATCCGTTTGCACAATAATGTCGATGCCCTATCCAGAAGACACTGTAGAGCAGAATGCGGACATTGTCTGAAGACGGAACAGCGAGAGGGTATCTCCATCAGGCAGATCCGAGTGCAGGCCAATGAAGACTGGACAAGGGAACAGTGCATCCAGGACCAAATGGCTGATCCAGATATCGAACCAATCTTGTCACTCAAAACGAGAGGGGCACCCAGGCCACGATGGGACGAGGTAGATACTCCGGCGTGCTGAAATCGTTATGGGCTCAATGGGACTCTCTAAGAGTAGACAATGGAATGCTCAAGCGAGTTTGGGAAAGCGCTGATGGACGAGAAACCAAGTCCCAACTGGTAGTTCCGAAGAAAAAGGTACCAGCCATCCTGACTGAAGTACATGATGGGATTACCGGAGGCCACCTGGGCATGAATAAAACCCTAGTCAAAGTTCGCCAGCGGTACTACTACGTCAGAGCTTGGTGCCGCAAATGTGCCACCTGTGCAGCCAGTAAGGGTCCGAAGACCCGGACCAAGGACCGAATGCAGCAGTGCAATGTGGGCGTCCCATTTGAGAGAATTGCCATCGATGTCGCCGGTCCGTTTCCCGAGTCTGAGAGGGGGAACAAATACATTCTGGTCGCAATGGATTACTTCAGCTAATGACCTGAGGAATATGCGATAGCCAACCGAGAGGCAACCACGGTAGCGACGGTGCTAGTAGAACAACTATTCAGCAGGTTTGGCGTCCCGATGGAATTACATTCAGACCAGGGGCGTAATTTCGAATCCATTGTATTCCAGAAGGTCTGCACGATGTTGAGGATCAGGAAAACGAGAACAACAGCATTACACCCACAGGTAGACGGAATGGTGGAAAGATTCAAAATAACCTTGGAACAACACCTATCCAAGGTCGTCAGCAATAACCAGCGTGATTGGGATAAGCATATTCCCCTATTCCTGTTGGCATATCACTCTGCCGTACATAATAGTACAGGCCTGACCCCAGCCAGGGTCCTATTCGGAAAGGAGCTGCGATTACCCTGCAATTTGGCATTTGGGTCCCCCGAAGAACCTTCCCAAGACATCGACGATTATGCCAACCAGCTCCGACATAACATGCTGGCACCAGTGACCGGATGAAGACGCGATACGACCTCAAGGCCAATTTAGTCGGGTTCCAGGAGAGGGACAAAGTCTGGCTGTAAAACCCCAACGGAGCAAGGGTAGATCCCCAAAGCTTACACCCGCCTGGGATGGTCCATACGAGGTGGTCAAGAGGCTTAATGACGTCGTCCACCGCATCCGTCGAAACCCCAAGGCTAAGTTGAAGGTGGTCCATTTAGATCGACTCGCTCTCTACCATGGAGAGGATGTTTCTGATCGGGACGATCAATATTAAAGGGGGGACAGTGTTACGAAATTTACCAAAGCCGAGCCTGTTTCATTTCAGTACGACACCGATCGCTTTGAGGAAAAAATGGTTCTCGAAGTGACTCGGCAGCTGTAGGATTGATGATTGATTTTACGAGAATTTTCTATGCTGGTTTTAAAAAGGAAGCAGCCCACGATCGCAAGTCAGTTAGTGGAGCGAAGAGGTTATATGTAAAATTGTTGTTGTGATATTTGAATCAGCTGTTGTATATATTCAATGTAAATAAAAGTTCTAGAAAAGTAAAAGTGAATATTAGTTGTATAATTTTAAATAGAACCCACTGAATATATAACAATATATATAAAAAAGTAAAATCCTCATTCTGGTTTGTGGGCTGGAAGATTACGATTACCTATTACAAAAACATTTTTCTTCAGTAGTCGATGAAGCTCCAATTGAGGTTAACAATAGTAAGTAAATATAAGAAAAAACAAATTAACTTTATTGATTATATATAATTCATTGGTAGATTTCACTGAAGATAAAGTTTTAATGGTTCAAGATAAAAATGCTGAAGTTGAAAAAATCATAATGAAGTATCAACAAATGCAAATATTCATGTTAATTCCCAAAGAAATTAATATCGATGATATAATATTTATTGGTTTTGTATTAGCTAGTGTAATAAAGAACCGCTCATATAGAAATAAAAATGAGAATAAAAAGTGTTATTCATTTAAGAGAGTATAAAAATTGATATATTGCAGGAAATATAGTTGGTTTGTAAACTTTGTTATGTATCTACATTGTTTGATTTTTCTCCTCCAACAAAATGAGCACAGCAAATCCATGAATCTGTTCCTGCTTGCAATAGCTTTTCATCCCTCCTGTAATTAAAAAGCTGCTTCTTGTCTTTATTCCTTTATTCTTAAAAGAAAATATTATTAAGTATTTACATGATTAACTTTTCTGATTACAAGAGTTAATTGAGTTTTATTTTTGTTAACAGAACAACAATTGTGATTAATTTTATGTATTTAGTAATGTAAAACGTAGAAATTTAATTTAATTGGCGTTAACGACGAACTGCTGTAATCTATTTTTTCTTCCTCTTTGATTCATACGGAAATCCAGGAAAACGGTAGAATTGAAATTTTGGGTTTTTCCTTGATGTATTTACACAATAAACTACACCGCACTATGGGTTTGATGTTGTCCTTTCGATTTTATGGAATAACTAATTTTTAATCTATAATACAGCAAACATAAATTACCGTTTTGACACAACTAGAGTTCCAAAAATAAAACACGAGATGGCGCAAATGCCTATTGTCAGAGATACTTTACTAGCGTATGGTGCTTTATTTTAGAAATGAATTGGAGTTTTAATAGGAGCTGTATTCTTTTTCGAAGGGAAAGGCAGTGCGAGTTAATTCCTAATATAAGATGGTGGTCACTACCGCAGCAATATATACAGTAGACGTCGCACTTCTTGGAAGTCGACGACCCGAAAAACAAGTCCAACCTCATGAAGGAGAATACAAAAATAATTCCAAATTATTAATTAATGTATATAAAAAACAAATTATTGTTATAAATTTCGTGGGTCCAATTAAAATTATACAACTAATATTCACTTTCACTTTTCTAGAACTTATATTTACATCAAACAGCTGATTCAAATCACAATAACAATTCTACATATAACCTCTTCGCTGTACTAACTAACTTGCGATCGTGGGCTGCTTCCTTTTAAAACCAGCATCGAAAATTCTCGTAAAATCAATCATCAATCCTACAGCTGCCGAGCCATTTCGAGAACAATTTTTTTCCTCAAAGCGATCGGTGTCGTGTCCAGGGCCGGCTTAAGGGAATTTCGTTACACCGACCCCCCTTTAATTGTGATCGTCCCGGTCAGAAACATCCTCTCCATGGTAGGGAGCGAGTCGATCTAAATGACTACCTTCAACTTAGCCCTGGGGTTTCGACGAATCCGGTAGACGACGTCATTAATCCTCTTTGGGGATCTACCCTTGCTCCGTTGGGGGTTGTACAGCCAGACTTTGTCCCTCTCTTGGGACCCGACTGAATTGGCCTTGAGGTCGTATGGCGTCTTCATCCGGTCACTGGTGGCCAACATCTGCATTCGGGCTAATTCGGGTATTGCCAGCATGTTATGTCAGAGCTGGTCGGCATAATCGTCGATGTCTTGGGAAGGTTCTTCGGGGGAGCCAAAAGCCAAATCGCAGGGTAATCGCAGCTCCTTTCCGAATAGGACCCTGGCTGGAGTCAGGCCTGTACTATTATGTACGGCAGAGCGATATGCTAACAGGAATAGGGGAATATGCTCATCCCAATCACGCTGGTTATTGCTGACGACCTTGAATAGTGTTGTTCCAAGGTCCTGTTGAATCTTTCCACCATTCCGTCCGACTGTGGGTGTAATGGTGTTGTTTTCCTGATCTCCAATATCGTGCAGACTTTCTGGAATACATTCGATTCGAAGTTACGCCCCTGGTCGGGGTTGTTCTACTAGCACCGTCGCTACCGTGGTTGCCTCTTGGTTGGGTATCGCATATGCCTCAGGCCATTTGCTGAAGTAATCAATTGCGACCAGAATGTATTTGTTCCCCCTCTCAGACTCGGGAAACGGACCGGCGACATCGCTGGCAATTCTCTCAAGTGGGACGCACACATTGTACTGCTACATTCTGCCCTTGGTCCGGGTCTTCGGGCCCTTACTGGCTGCACAAGTGTCACATTTCCGGCACCAAGCTCTGACGTCTTCAAAGTAATTTACCCAGTAGTATCGCTGGCGAACTTTGTCATTTGACATGTTACTACATAATCTTTTTGTATGTATAGCGATGCTACGTCCTCGTAGAAGCATTCGACTTAATTTTCAGAGTAACCACTTCTTGGTACAAAAGCCTGAATTACTTGTAAACAATATCTTCCATTGAGATGAAAAAATATAATTATGGTATTTTTTTTATGTCGACGATTTGCTAACGAAATGCTTTAGAGCTATGAAACTAACCTCAATTATACAGTTTCTTTAGGATATTTCCAGAGTTTCGAGTCATTTTGCTTTCCATTTGATATTCAATAACCAAAATACATTAGTCACGTTGGGCATAAATTGACGATCCGACCACTGCAAAATACCCGCATCGAGCTAAATTAAAGTGGAGACAATTTCTAAGAAAATGAATTGTTGCAATTGTCTAGGTTACCGCACTAAGGTGGTTAAAGTTAGATTTTGAGCTACGCGAACAAGGCAAGCGACAAGAAACAAGAGACACGAGACCGCAACAGTTTCGTTTGTCGCTTTACCTGTTTGAGGAACACGACAAATGTCAGCGACATCTAGTCGGAAGATTATTGAGCCCCCAGAAAAACACTTATATTCTATTTTGTATCAGTTTTTATTGTTTTGGCGCTCTAATTTTGCATCTTTACTTTATTTGTATTTACTTATACCTACTTTTCTCTTATGCTTATACTTATCACATTGTAATTAAAGATTTTTTTAAATGTGCTAAATAAACCTATAATTATATCCCCGACTTGACCATACAATGTATGGCATGTACACTCCCTCTAAGGCACGCATAAAGTGCCTCTAGGGGAAAATTCACTAAACCCCAGATACACTATATATCAAAAGGATTTAGCTCTGTGGGATCCCTTACCAAGTTATCAGGCCCACGGTTGAGGGTCCCATGAATTTTCTGACCGTCCGGGCTGTTCTTAACAGGACGACTTTGCGCATTGGTTGGTAAAGATGTTCGCCCATACCGGGGTATTTTAAATTATTTAGTAGATGTTATGGGTCAGTATCGTGCGGTCCCGTACAGCTTGTAGTTGTTATTTTCTAAAACAGATTGTGGTTTGTATACATAATATGGCAATAGTTCAAGTTTCAGTGCTAGTTCCTAGTGCAGTATTTTTGCCATAGCATCGTGTCGTTCTTTGTATTCAGTTGCAGCGAACGCTTGACAACCTCCTGTGATATGCTGGGTAGATTGAGATGTTTGCCCAACATATCTGCATCTGTCGTTGTTTATAGAAGGGTCTTTGACGATGTACTTTAGATAATTCTTAGTTGGAATTACTTGATCTTGAATTGCCAATATAAAGTTTTCCGTTTCAGGAAACATATGACCAAAGATCAACCAGTAGTTCGACGCTGAACTGTCGACACAATCTTGGCTCACGTTATTTATATCTTCCATGAAGGGGTTTTCTTTCCAATTGAGCAGTTTCTGATCAATTAACTGGTGGTGCAATTGGACTTGTTGTTCTATCAGTAGCAGTGGTGTTGAGGCACCAACCTGGCACATGACTCTGTGTAGATCAGAAAATTTTGCAAGTTGCTGAAATTCCCAACTTGACCATACAATGTATGGCAGCACACTCCCACACCATGCGTGCTTTTAGGGAAAAATTCACTAAACCCCAAATATCCTAGATATCAAAAGGGTTTAGCTCTGTGGGAGCCCTTGCCAGGTTTTCAGGCCCGTAATTGGAGTCGTGGCGGCAGTTTCCCATGAATTTCCTGACCATCTGGGCTGTTCCTAACAGGACGGCTTTTTGCATTTGTTGGTAAAGATGTTCGTCCAGACCGAGGTATTTTAAATTGTTTAATAGATGTTTTGAGACTAATCCTGTCGTTGACATAACAATTGGTACCTGCATCTGTCGTTGTTATTAGAAGGGTCTTTAACGATGTATTTTAGATAGTTCATAGTTGGAATTACTTGATCTTGGATTGCAAATATAAAGCCTTCCGTTTCAGGAAACATATGACCAAAGATCAACCAGAAGTTCGACGCTGCACTGTCGACATAATCTTGCTTGACGTCATTTATATGTCTTCCATGAAGGGGCTTCTCTTTCCATTTCAGCAGTTTTTGATCAGTGGTCTGGTGTTGTAATTGGACATGTTGTTGTGTCAGTCGTAGTGATATTGAGTCATCAACCTGGCACATGACTCTGTGTAGATCAGAAAATTCTGCGAGTTTCTGGAAAGGACTAAGCAAAATAGAAATTTATTGATCTAATAGTTTGCTCAGATCTGCCAATCCTCTTCCTCCTTCATACCGTGGCTAAGTTCTACGTTCAACAGACAGCTTTTGTTAGTAAAACTTGAACTTTTCGTTGTAATTGTTCAATTAACTATACCGAAAGAGTAACTGAGCACTGAACATGCATAGGTGTTAATAGCCTGAAACAGATTTTTACTGTTTAGTTTGGTTTTCAACAGTCGTCTTACCCTTCTATAAAACTCTGCTGTTAGATACTTTTCATGGCCAAGTGATCAATACGTTGAGCCTGCTTTATTCCAAGGTATTTATAATTATGACCTTCCCCCATAGATTCAATTGAGGTGCCATCTCCCATTTCGAAGTGCTCCTGCTGTATTTTGTCTTTAACTATATTAATAATTCGGCATTTGTCTAGCCCAAATTTCATATAAATGTCACTAGAGAACCCTTCTACTATTTTAATCATATCATGCAGCTGTTGTTTCGTATCTGCCATCAACTTTAAGTCGTCCATGTATTAGAAATGGTTTATCTTTAATGCTTGTACGTTGTTGTGTTTGAGACTGAACCCAAAATTAGTCGAGTTTAGTTTGTTTGAGAGAGGGTTTATGGCAAGGCAGAATCACAGCGGGCTAAGAGAGTCTCCCTGAAATGTACCCCTTCTGATTGGAATTGGGTCAGTTTGTATCGAACAGCTGGCTTCATTCAGTGAGATTTTGGTTTGCCAGGTGGACATGGCATATTCTAAAAAGTTAATAATACAATTACTCACTTTATAGAGTTTCTGTGCCTTAATGGGCCAATCATGTGGAACTGAATCATAGGCCTTTTTGTAGTCCACATATGCTCTATAGAGATTTCGTCGTTTGGCGAGGGCTTGATTGCAGACAACGGAATCAATTATCAGTTGTTCTTTGCAGCCCATCGAATTTTTCCCGCATCCCTTTTGTTGTTGAGTAATTATGTTGTTCAGCTCACAATGTTTGAAAATGCGATGATTAATGCACGATGTTATGAGTTTGTATAAGGTTGGAAGGCAAGTGATTGGTCGGTACTTTGCTGGGTCCTGTGTACATAGGTTGTCCTTTGGTAAGAGGTATGTAGCACCATGCGTAAGGAAACCCAGTGAACATATGACATTCATATGACGTCATAGATAGATAATATAGAGATCATACAATTTTTACATAGATATGACATAATAGTGACTCTATTGATGTTTTCTAGTATGACATCATTATGGCATAATACTGACACAAAATCTGACTTTAATATGACGTCATGATTATGATTTAAATATTACATAAATAATATATAATATTTTCATCATATTGTGACATCACTTCAAAGTTATATTGTAGCCTTCTGCTTTCTAGAAGCGAAAGCAGAAGGCTACGAGAATTATGCGAACCGACCTGAAGAGGGCAGATGTGACTCTGCCGAAACGTCGTCATTTTACCATCGATCCCGGCAGGGATCAGTTATCATCTACGCGGATGGATTCCCGGAAACCATCTAAAACATTTAGTGCCCGCGAAAACTTAAAAACAAATATATATATATATATATATATATATATATATATATATGTTATTGACGTAATTATTATGTCATCAGACTGATGTCATATTTATGTCACATATGAAAGAAATTTTACATCTCCTTTATGTCATTGTTATGTCATCTTGACATCATCTTGGATGTCATATTTACGTCATATATATTACGTAAGGATCTTACGTCAAGAAGTGTGAAATCCTGACCCCTATATGATTCAAATATGACTTCTATATTACGTAAATCGTGACACAGCATGACGTCATTCTGACGTAAATTTTATGTAAATGTGTTCACTGGAAACTAGGCATCTTGTGTGGGTGGTAATTACGTCATTTATAAGGGCTCTTAGTGTTTCGTGGGGTGCATACGGTTTCTTTATCCAGTAATTTTGCACACCATCTGGTCCTGGTTCTTTCCAGTTATGGAGGTGCTTCATTATATTGGATGTGTTTTCCGTGGTAAATGGTTGATGTTGCAAGGCATCATCATTCTGAAATGCAGCATCCTCCTCATTAATCCAGCTGGCTCTGGGGTTATAGGAGATTGTTGTGGAAAGCTGTGTTTTCCAGAATCCCTCGATGTCTGTTTTACTGGGGTAACTAGGGGCTTCATCATTATTGGTGTTGTTAAGTTTTCTACAAAACCCTTTTTCTGATTGTCGGAAAAGTGTGTTGTATAGTTTCCGTTGGTTACTGGTTTTGTACGTTCTCAATCGACTTGTGTAGACGGAGAGCTTTTGTCGTAGACTGTCCAGACACTGCCGAGATGTGATGTTTTCTCCATCCCACTGGGAGTATATTCGGTTGTTGTCCATGATAGTCTTGACAAGTCTTTCTATTCTGTTGTTCCTGACCCCTCGTTGGTACTCGGTCAGTCTTCCAACGTCTTTCCGAAGAGAATTGATTTTCCCTTCAAGCCTTCTTTGCCAAGGTGGTATTCGAGGTGTTTGTCTAAATTGGGGAGGGTCTTCCTTTGGTCTTATTGCGACCCCAATTGTTCTGCAGATGGAAGTTGCAGCACAGTAGATGATTGTGTGTAGCGACTCCAACGTATTAGCCCCTAAAACATAGTTTGGCAAGATAAATTTGTTCATAGCCTGCAAGACGATACCCAGTTTCTTAGAAGATCTTAGTTTGGGAAGAGCTGGTGTAGTCAGTGGATTTGTTCCACTACACTCTATAAGAGCTCCTTCCATTTCTGCTTGGATCTTCTCAAGCAGATCAGCGTTGGTTGGCTGTTCTTGTTGTAGTTCTTGAGTCTCGTCCGCTCTTTGTGCCAAGGGTGTTTCAGGCTCTGGATCGATTGGATTTCGACCAAATAGTTCGCGCTGCACTTCACTGTTTATTGTGTCCAGTTGTTCAGGCGAAATAAGGCCATTTCTCGAGATGACACGATATTGATCTGCGACTCTCTGTTCGGTAACTTGAAGCTCCTGGTACTCACGACAGAACTGTTGATGGAGTACTTGGCGATATCCAGGAAGAAAGGAAAGCTAGGTAGTAGGTCAGCGGACAGCTGCCCCTTTAGTCGTCTCATATGACAAGCGATGGATACCATGGTGCTATTCTAATCCGGCCACCACACGGTGGTATTATTAAAAGGACGTCGGAGCAAGTCCAAAGATTGTGAAAAAAATCCATTCATTATACCAGATGATGCAGAAGATTTTTATTCTCTATTAATTAGTAACCACTTATCATTTACGCTTACGACTTTATATGATTATTATTTATTTCTGCGATTAAATTAATCAGAAGATTGACTTCTTCGTAATACAATTTTAAATCCTTCATTTAATTTAAGCTCAAAACCAGACGCGACAGGCGACACTATTGTTTCGGAAGCTGTCGCATGAAAGCTGGCTTTTGTCGCCCGTTGCGATCGCGAGTGTCTGTCTCGCACTTCAAATTTTCTACATTTAATCGTATTGCTGTCACTTGTCACGGTCGCGTAGCTCAAAGTGTATCTTAAGAGTATTAAAAAGTTACAATAGTCTAAGTATAGTAGGTGCAATTGCGAAGAATTGTCTGGATTACGGATTGTCCTCACAAACGGTGTACCGATATATGTATTGTATATTGTGTATATGTGTATCTTTATCTGTTATGGAGACATTTGTTGAGAAGCAATCACCGCTTCTCCGTATACCTGCTTTCTTTAGAATCTCGTTCCAATACCTGCTTGCTTTCTGAGCCTTTATCTGCCTGCTCCTTACTCTGCCTGCTTTCTTTATAACTTTGCTGCTTTCTATCTGCTCCTTGACTTAACTGCTCTCTTTCTTAATTGGCTTCTATACTAAATGAACTTCAACAGCTTCTGTGCACACCTGCATTCTTAGAATCTCCATTTAAACAATTTTAAACGTTGAAAAGTTTATCTCTGCCAAACTTTCTGACAGTTAAACGTCAATTTCTAACCCCGAACAAAGTTTACTTTAACCCTGCTAAAATCTGAATACTCTGTATGACATGCCCTGTCGCGTATTTATAGTTTTTATATTGACATAGAAACCATAGGATAGAACCAAATTCATCAAACTTTTTAATTACGAACTTGCCAATCTTCATTCCTCTATATGTTGATCCGCTTGTTCAAATGTCACTTCTCATATGCTTAGTTTTTCAAAATACCATCCAATTTTCGTAAAATCTGAAATTTTCTTTCTCCTTGTTCAGTGATTTAATGGCCACCTGTACTTTAAAAGTATAATCTACTCCTAAATTTCAAAAATTTTCCATTGTTTACTACCAACAACGCGTTCAGTAGAACCAGCTACCTGTCCTTGCCGTCCTGTATAAATTTCAAATATATCCTTTTGTTGGCTATGTCATAATATTGATCCAAAGTTATATCTCATGTCAATTACAATTATGTTGTTTATAGATGGAAATAATGAATTTTCAAGCGCTATTTTCCGTGAAATGTTCTAATAAGATCCCAAAAATACTAATTGTAACCCTTGCTGTACCAGAAATATGAAGTTATTGAAAATGTGGACTTCTAAATTTAATAAACGTCACTCCCTAAATAAAGTTTTTTATCAAAATCAAGGTAAAATTTAATTCTTTCTATTGCTTAAACATTCCCGATAATATATAAAATTACTAAAGTATTGCTTTATGCTTGTTTAAATTATTAATCGGTTTTTAAGAAATTTGTTAAAACTGTCAAATTTGTTCAATTCAAAAATTTAAGTTTTACTAATTCTATCTACCAAAAATTGCATTAACAGACCTGGATTATTATTATTTTACGATTTCAATATGATTACTGCATCTATATCTCCATCTGATGTTAGCATTCTGTTTTTTTATATCTAAAGACTATCGTATCATTTCATCCCACTATTTATTAACATTGGTATTGTGAGGAAAACTATTTGCAAGGGAGAACCAATAATCAATTTTTCGGAATTGCTGTAACTACAACAACTACTTCGAGCGTTACAACCTTTTAATACTTATCTGTTACAGTAAAGAACTGAGAAGAGGCAATCCCAATGAGCAATCAAATTATAGTAATAGCTCGTATTTCTAGTAAGTAGTGTCACTAGCGCACAGTATATAGACTTAATGAAAAATATTATTTGCTTTTTGAGCTAGTTATTGGTGTTGTTCTCGATTTATTCGAAATTCATAATTGTACTACTAGTACTATTGCAATTGTACTAGACTACAATAGCAACCAGGAAATTATTAAAAGTTGTACGATAATGGCGTAACCGAACACCAAAGGTCAAAATGTCTGATTTTCTATAGAATTTATTAGGTATTCCAAAAACTAGAGAATCGTAATATTTGAAACCTGTTTATTTTCTGTTACAACAATTTGGTTCTACCTTGTTCAATAAGCGGTATGGTTGAGTAGGAAACTAATTACAAACACAGGTATTTCGGTTTGTCTTAACCGACTTTTACAATCTTAGCCTTTTTGAAACTGGCATTTCTGTACTAAACCAAAAACTATATATTCTATCAATTCTAAAGAATAACCGACACGCTAGATAATTCTATTCATTTTTTAAATCATGTTTTTTCTCGAAAATATTATTATAATTGAATAAGGTATTCCTTATGAATTACTATCTAAACTCCAGGGACAGTGAAAAAGAAGGATATCATTTTCCCAATTTTGTTTTTACCGCCAACGCTCGTTGTCGATACAAAAATTTAATTAACATATTTCATAATTTAAAAAAACTAAAATCCTCTATTCATTCTTACTCAAAATAACAGTTAATTATGTCTGAAATGCTAGTGAAAAACACTAGTCGATACATTTTTAAGCTAAATATTCACAATTAAAATTGAAAATTTTAATAATCATCAAATGATTCAAACAAAGATTGCAAAGTACATGTTGGAAAGAAAATAGTTGAAACAGTGTAAATTTAAATGGCGTATTAACGTTGCTATTATGTTTACTAGTTGATATTTTAATTCTATCTATTGTTCTAATTTCATATAATAAAATATAATAAATGAAGAACCATTTAACATGTGGGACGTTAATTTTTAGGGTTCCGTATATACAATATACGGATACCCTTATAATATCACTCCGGATTTCTGCCTCTGTCACATCAGAACAATTTTCTCCTAAACTACTAGACGGAAGAGGTTGAAATTTGGTATCAATGTATAGTTTGGTGATCCGATCAGGAGTACATATCGTAAAAGAAGAAATTTTGAATTTAGGGGTACTTCTGGGGGTAAAAACTAAAAAAATCTACCGTTCCCCCCCTGATCTCCAAAACTACTGAGCCTAAAATTTTGAAAAAAATAGGAAATATAGAAGGTTGCCCGAAATTTACAGGAAAAATAAGGAGAAACCATTAATATTAATTTTGGGGGACAAATTATAAAATTAAATGAAAATTTAAAAATAAAAAATTTTTCAAATGCATCATGTAATACATTAAATAAAGGTCCCATTCTGAGGAACACAAACATATTTTTTCATATTTAAAAAAAATTAGTTAAAAAATATTAACGAAAATATACCAAAATTTACCCATTCCCCCCTCCTTATCTCCGAAACTATAAAACGTAAAGTTTCAAAAAAATAGAGGTATAGGGCCTGACCTGAAGTTTACTAGAAAAATAAGGAGAAACCTTAATTTTGGGGGGCAAATTACAGAATTAAATGGAAAATATAAAATTAAAATTGTTTCTAACACATCATGTTATATATCAAATGAAAGGGTTCATTATGACGAAAACAAATATTTTAAAATACATTAACAAAAATATTTAAAACAAATACCTGTGATGATGATGATTCTAGATCTTCTTTTTTTTCTATCCCAGCGATTGATGTCTAACGCAATGAAATCAGGAACGGACTGGATAGATTTGTATAACACTGCCTTTCCTTTAATTCTGATCGTCCCGATCAGGAACATCCTCGCCATGGTAGGAAGCGAGTCAATCTAAATGCACCACCTTCAACTTAGCCCTGGGGTTTCGACGGATACGGTAGGCGACGTCATTAAGCCTATTGACCACCTCGTATGGACCATCCCAGGCGGGTGTAAGCTTTGGAGATTTACCCTTGTTCCTTTGGGGGTTGTACAGCTAGACTTTGTTCCTCTCATGGAACCCGACTGAATTGACCTTGAGGTCGTATCGCGTCTTCATCCGGTCACTGGTGGCCAACATCTGCGTTCGGGGTAATTCGTGTATTGCCAGCATGTTATGTAGGAGATGGTCGGCATAATCGTTGATGTCTTGGGAAGGTTCTTCGAGGGAGCCAAATGCCAAATTGCAGGGTAATCGCAGCTCCTTTCCGAATAGGACCCTGCTGGGGTCAGGCCTGTACTATTATGTACGGCAGAGTGATATGCCAATAGGAATAGGGGAATACGCTCATCCCAATCACGCTGGTTATTGCTGACGACCTTGGGTAGGTGTTGTTCCAAGGTCCTGTTGAATCTTTCTACCATTCCGCCTGACCGGGAATTCTGGCTGGAGATTTTGCTACAATTTTTATGGAGATCGATGAGCTGTTAACGGGCCGTGTCAATACAAATTCCTCGTTTAGGAACCGAAGAACATCATATCTCGGGTCGAACATAAATCCATGCTGGCTAATTAGGTCCATACCCAGTATAAAATCGTCCTCAATATTCGCTACCAGGACCCTATGCCAGATCATGTTGTCCATATCTGTAGCACGGCATCTGCCTCACCCAGTATTGACATGGACTCGCCGGTGACTGTTCTGAGCTGGATGTCGTTGTTAGCTGGCCGGATTTCCGAAGCACTCAAGACCCTGGACTTGGCGATGGACACAGCAGCGCCAGTGTCGATGATGATGGTAATTCCTCTGCCATTGATGGTGCCCCTGATGACTAGGCTGCTGCTATCTCGGCAAAATCCCCGGATGGATACTGCCCTGGGTGCTGATGGAGGGTTAGTCAGCATTCGCCCCCTTATGCTGACTGATTGGAGTTTCCCTCGTTGGTAAGGTCGATTTGTTAGCTACCCCTGGTCGGTTATCGTTCCGGTAGCCTTACTCTGCAGTCACGTTGAAAATGTCCTGTCCATCCACAGCGGTAATATGCCCCTCTTGTGCCAGTTCTTTGTGACCGTTCTAACAGTTTGTTCAGAACAGCTAGCGCTCTTCCTGGTTAAAGGAAACTGCTCAGACCCTCGGCTTGGACATGTTCAAGACGGCCTCTACTCCTAACTCCCGAAGTAAAGCTTCATTATTTTTGTTGACGCCACTTAGTCTTAGATTTCGTTGTACTGCACATCTCTGATACCGTTTATGAAACTCTGTGTGGCCAATTGATCTTTGGTTTCCTCTGGCAGCTCTGGGTAAGACAAGTGCACTAAACGTCTAACCTCTGCTTCGAATTCTTGAAGGCACTCTCCGGATTTTTGTATTTTTCCACTTAGTTGCACCTGGTTTACTGGCTCAAGTACTGATTGTCTTATCTTTTGTCCAGGATGGCGATGATCTTGTCAAATTGCCTTGCTCATCGACTAGAATGCTTTGGAGGAGTTCTAAAGCCGGACCTCTTAAGGAAATTACAGAGACGTAGATTTTTCTTGTTATCTCATCCATTAGCTGTAGCCACTGCTTCAATTGCCTTTTATACATGGCCAAGATGAACTGCCATCAATAGTGGGTGGTTTACAAAGGAACCTTTGGTACTCACGATTGCTGGTATTTCCCTCTCTGCAAATCTTGTTGTAATTGTTTAATTTCGTTTCCACTTTATTTTGGACGTGCTTTTTCCTATTTGTGAACTTTCATTCTTGTATCTTTTACTTGTGTTTGTACTGTGTTGAAAAAAAAAACTGATTTCAAATTTCACACTGGGTCTGGATGGAGTCGAATCCTTTCTACCTTGGTTTCAAGAGTATTCACGGTATTTTTATGGTCTTAATGGATCAATTTATCTCTTTTATGTCTGAAACAACTATTTGCATTCTTTAATTAACTGTTTCATTAACTTTGTTTTCTTTTTTTAAATTCACTTTGTCTTGTTAATTCAAATTTCGAGAATAATCCCTCAATTAAATTTTGTTGTTCACTTTTTCATCGTGGTAACAAGATTTTTTGTTGTTTTTCTTCCATGGCAGTGACAAGATTTTCTAATTCTATTTACGTTTTTCATCAAAAGATTTCACTAACCTTTGTTGAATTTCTTTTGATGTCGTTTCTCCTTCTTGTCACGTTTTTCCAGAATCTGGGTTATTTTTTTCATCTAGTCCCTCCGTAACCTGTTTTTTTTGTAGTTTCGTTTTTCCATGCTTCGGTTTTCCATAATAAAATTCTAATATTCTCTCTCACTTTCTAGAAACTTTACACAATAATAACGCACATAACCTCTTCGCCGCCTAACTAACTCCTGCGATGATGGGCTGCTCCTTTTAAAATCAGCATCGAATTCTCCCGTACAATCCAGTGTCAATTTTACAGTTGTCGAGTTATTTCGAGATAAGTTTTTCAGTTTCAGTTCTACATTTTATATTGAATTAGTTCTAGTATATTCCAAACAATATCAATTTTTATTTTAAAGCAGTTTATTAATTCTTGAGCCAAGTGATCAAATGTAACTCTAATTGTTAAAATAATTAAATTACATTTACCTTGAAAAATGTATCAAAGATTTCCTTTTTATTTTATAATAGTATATAGTCTTAAAAGCAGTATTGAATCAGTCAACTCCGTTTCCTTTCAACCTCTAGTCTAGTTCCTTAAAACTTTTGTTATATTCGAATACAGTATTCTTCATAAAAAAATTAACCTTAACTAATCATTTTATCCATTTTAATATAATTTGAGCATTAAAAGTAATTTCAGTTTAATTCAAGTTTTCTCTTAGGCTACACTGACAAAGTAAAATCTGGTCATTTATGAAGCTGTTCCCACAAGTTAGCCTATGATATTTTTTTACGTTGTACGGTATAGATACTGTTTGCTACGCTGATTTTTTATTATTTGAGATCGATTTTTTACAGAAGTGTATTTTTGGAACAATGTAGTAACAAAACATTCTTTCTGGAGTTTTAGTTACTGTAGAAAATTATTGATTTTGCGTAGAATTTATAGGATCTTGGTTGCTAATAATTAGGAAACAATATAGTCATAGACTTTATTGCATTAAGATAGTTCTTGAGAGAAGTTCCGAATATGAAATTTAGCTGTATCTTTAAAAGTATCAAATGTATGTTTGAGGAAAACACCCAGTGATTATTTCTACACAGGGAGCCAAATCAAAATCTGACCAACCTACAAAAAGGCAACTGTTGGGATTACTACAAACTCCCTTGTGGGAAGGACTTTGAATGTATTGGTTATGAGGGTCAGCTAGCTATTATATTATCGAGCATATGGAATGGGCTATAAAATGAACCAAAAGCACCATATGTTATACATTCAGTTTATAAAATTATCCCTAAATATAAATAATTAATTGAGACCATATAAAGACATTCTGTTTTTTTGTTGCAGGAATCAACAGG